>QANZ01002037.1:0-44823 GCA_003254925.1 Chamaecrista fasciculata
TTTTTTTATGAATGTGGGGCAATTTTACATAAGTATAAAAACTAAATTAATTTATTTTACACTATAGTATTATAAAGACGACTACCAAGAAGGGGTGGAGCCATATCGCCAATATGCATGTAATGTTTGAATTTATTTAAAGTTAAAGATTACATAAAGTTTTTATATTGATAAATGAGTAAGTATGGGACCAATTTGAAATTTCCTGATACATTTGGTACTAATTAAATATTTTGACTTAATGAGAATGAACATGAGTGATTTTCTTTTATTTTTTTTACATAAGAATGAATTGGGGCAATTTTTTATGAATGTGGGGCAATTTTACATAAGTATAAGAACTAAATTAATTTATTTTACACTATAGTATTATAAAGATCGACTATTAGAAAGGGGTTGAGCTATATAATATAAGATATAAATATAGATATAAATAAGAGAATCGGGTGGTGGAGGTGGCTTGTAATTTAATTGTTGATTGAGGAGTTGAGTTTGAAACTTGAGAATGATGCAATAGTGAAAGAGTGATAGTAATTCATAACAAAATAAAGAATTACTGCACTAACTTTTATTTAGTCATTTACCATCTGGTATTGATAAACAAAGTATAGTTAGATTCTTATCTCTAATATTTTAACGTGATAATTCTAAAATTAATTATTTAATTCCTTGGTATTTCTTGCTTCCCCGTCAAGAGAGAGACTAGTAATATACTTATCTATTCCTTGCTTTTTCTCTCCCATGAGTGAAGGGACTAGTGATATATATGATTTTGGGTTGTTCGCTTGCTAGGCCATTGTTGCTCATAGGTCGCTCACTTGGTCTCTCTAGACTTGTTGAACCACACTAGTCTGAGATATCAGGAACCCGACTCCCCAATATCTCAGACTTGTTACACAACCCACAATGGGCTCCGAGATTTTGGAGCAATCCCACTGGGACAGTCCACCGTCACCGCAGCCGAGAACGGCGTCCTTGCTCCCTCTCCTCGGTGCCGCACCATCATGCTTGCCTCCCTTCTCTACATTCTGGTTAGTTAGTTAGTTGACTTTTTCAGCTATTCTTCCTCATTCCCATGTTGGCCTCCAACTATTCTCCTTCTTGTTGCACTTGCACAAGCTGGACATAAGCCCTGTGTTCAGGCTTTTGGAGCCAAACACCCTCACCAAAACAACGCCAGAAGCTCCTTTTACTTTCTCTGCTGCCCTCTTGCTTACTATTCCTATCTTCACTTACATCCAGGACAATGTGGGTTGCATTGTCATGCTTCTCTCCCTCCTTCTCTTCTCTTTTGGAACTTGGACTTACCGCTTTACCATCCCAAACAATCAAAACACTCCATTCCTTGTTGCCTCAAGCTCCTGCTCTCAACAGTTTAGGTATCATCTCCATTACTATGCTTTTATATACACCTAAACCTCCCAAATGAATGAAGGAACCACAATAGTTACCACTTGCAAGTTTTTCTTTATTGATGAAGCTTTGCCAATAAAAAACTAGTCTATATATTTTCCAGACAATACTAGCTCCCTCTTACTGACAAATGGTACGGGGCATTATAATCAAGGGGAACGACTCATTTATTCAATATGTCAGGTTCCTCAACAAAGCACTGATTTCAAAAGACGGGAATGTGTGTGGGATTGAGGAGGTTGAAGAAGCAAAGGGTTTAGATTTGACGATAGATGAATCAGGTACACTGCTCTTTTGTTTCTTAGTTTCAATGTTCTAGTATTTCAATTGGCTCGATTAAAGTTGCTTCCGCTTAAAGTTTCTGCTTATATTATGTACCACCTGCTTCTCTTCAATCCTTTATCAGCCTCTCCGTCGTTCTTTTCATTCCCATCTATGACCGAATCATTGTTCCCATCGCAAGAGCTTTGACTACAACACCTTCTGGCATTACAATGCTACAGAGAATTGGATCTGGGATGTTTCTTTCAGCTCTTTCTATGGTTGTTGCAGCCTTTGTTGAGATGAGGAGACTCAAACTAGCTCATGACTATGGACTTGTCGATACGCCTAATGTGACAATTCCAATGAGCATTTGGTGGTTAGTTCCTCAATATGTTTTGTTTGGGATCTCTGATGGTTTGACAATGGTTGGTCTGCAGGAGTTCTTTTATGATCAGGTCCCAGATGAATTAAGAAGTGTGGGTCTTGCTCTTTACTTGAGCATTTTCGGTGTTGGGAGCTTCTTGAGTAGCTTTCTTATATCTGCCATTCAAAAAGCAACTGAGGGAGATGGTCATTATAGCTGGTTTGCGGACAATCTTAATCATGCACATCTTGATTACTTTTATGCTTTGCTTGCTGCTCTTAGTGCCGTGGAGTTGTGCGCCTTCTTGTTCATTTCAAAATCTTGTGTTTATAAACGAGCAAGCACTTAAAGAAGCCTTGAATTTACAATGTCCTGTATATTTGAGGTGGTGATTTTGAATTGGTAGTTTTAGGTGCAACCTTGTCAATGTGATCAGAGATGATGCGTTTAATTATAATTTATAAGGTACTTACCGTTCATTATGGATTTATTTGCAAGTTAAATATAGTTATAAAGAAGAAATTAATAATTATGTTCAATCTACTTCAATTCAAAAAGAAATGAATTTTAATTTTTAATAAATGCGTCAGCAAAGAAATGCCTTTGCGGTCTTTCATGATAAGAGATGACTTGTGGAAGATGATGATCACTTCATCCTTGTCACTGCAGCAACTGGTATTAGGAGAACTGAGAACACCCAAAATAAGCTCTGTCATTGGTAAAGTGAGAGAGGAATATCGTAAGGTTGCTACTCTTTTACTTCAACTCCACTTCCATCAAATTTTAAAATACAAGGTGCGGCAATACATTATGGTCATTCTTTAGAAATATAATTTCATATTAAGGATTTTTCTGTGCTGATATTTTACTTCACTGGCAAAAGGAAAGTAATTAGGAAGAATGGCAAGGAGAATAACGTAAGAATCAACAAAGAAAGACCAATAAATAATCAGTAGAAAACACTAGTGAATTGATAAAATTTGAAGATTTACAAAGGTACAAACTTGAAACAAGGAGATTGTAGCCACATCTGGATCAGCGATGAGAACATACCTGTCGAACTTAATTCCTGGCCTAACCTATTACAACGTTGCTTGCTTTATTCAAAGGGTACCAATCATCAAGTCATATACAATTTGGCCATAAGACCACCTAAAAGTAGGATTAAAATGTTATAAAACAAGCTTAGATCAGCAAATTTTTCATGAAATAGCAAGAATTATGAATTATAAACCACCTAAATGTTATACAATTTGGCCCTGCCTATCGAACAGATTGAACATTGCAGGATTCTCCTAGGTGCCTGCTCGCTTGTAAACATAGGACTTTGAAAAGAATAAGAAGGCAGACAACCCCACTACACTAAGAGCAGCAAGTAGAGCATAGAAATAATCAAGATGTGCACGATTAAGATTACTAGCAAACCAGCTATCACCACCATCTCCGCCTGTAGCTTTTTGAATGAAGGAAACAAGAAAGCTACTTAGAAAGCTCCCAACACCAAAAATGCTCATGTAAAGGGCAAGGCCCACACTTCTTAACTCATCTGGGACCTGGTCATAGAAAAACTCTTGCAGACCGACCATTGTGAAACCATCAGCAACACCAAACAAGGCATATTGAGGAATTAACCACCAGATGCTCATTGGAATTGTCACATTTGGCAAATCAACTAGTCCATAGTCTTGAGCTATTTTGAGTCTCCTTGTCTCAACAAAGGCTGCAATTAGCATAGAAATAGCAGAAAAAAACATTCCGGTTCCAATTCTCTGTAGCATAGTGATGCCAGAAGGTCTTCCTGAAATAGCTCTTGCTATGGGAACAATAATGCGGTCATAAATGGGAATGAAAAGTACAATGGAGAGGCTAATGAAGGATTGAAGAGAAGCAGCTGGAACAAAAAACCCAGGCCAAATTTTCCTGTCCAAAGTGCCTCCTTGCTTGGTAAAGAAAGTAGAAGACTGAGCAAAAACAACAGCATAAATCAGACTTGTAGCCCATATTGGAGCAAGACGAAGAACTGCTTTCGCTTCTTCAACCTCATTAACACCACAGACTTTCCCATCTTGTTTTGAACCATCTGGTGCAACCAGTGCCTTGTTAAGAAACCTGCCATATTTGAGAGTGTACGCCATGTTACAGTTATCAGTGTGCGAAAACAATAATCAGTTCAACAAAGCTTGATAATGAAAACAACTATGCCTCAGTATACATCAGCAATTGGCAAAATGAGAATCTTATTTACTGTGGTGATAGACATCTTGCTCAAAAAAGAGAAACGATTATGAACAATCAACATTATAAATATAAAATCATAACCATTTCCATCAACATATATATTGATTATTGTGTAAATATTCATTTGCAATGATCATAATGCCCTACGTCATTCGTATTTAGAAACAAAAACACATTCTTTTTAACAAATAACAAATACACATTTACTTACTAGTATTATAACTTATAAGTATGGTAAATATATAATCACGTATTATATGGGCAAAAGGTGCACACAAACTAGAAGGAAAAATAAGAAGAGGCTGTGTATAACAACAACAACAACCAAAGCCTTATCCCACTAGGTGGGGTCGGCTATATGAATCAACTGACGCCAACGTGTTCTATCCTTGCACATGTCAACCGTAAGGTTATTGAAAGCTAGATCTTTTCGGATAGTTTCTTGGATAGTTTTCTTTGGTCTTCCCTTTCTTCGGGTTATAGAATTCTCTACCATCTGATCAACTCTGCGTACCGGGGCCTCTAAAGGTCTTCTTTGCACATGCCCAAACCACCTAAGGCGTGTTTCGACCAATTTCTCAATGATAGGCGCCACACCGACCTCCTCTCTGATGACTTCATTCCTGATCCTATCCTTAATAGTATGACCACACATCCAACGGAGCATTCTCATCTCAGTCACGTTGAATTTTTGCTCATGTTGCCCTTTTATCGCCCAACATTCAGTACCATACAATAGAGCGGGTCTTATTGTCGTGCGGTAAAATTTTCCTTTTAGTTTAAGCGGCACTTTTTTATCACAGATAACCCCTGAGGCCATTCTCCACTTCATCCACCCTGCCTGAATCCTGTGATTAACATCCTCTTCTATTTCCCCTTTGCTTTGCAAAATCGTTCCCAAATACTTAAAGACATCCTCTTCTATTTCCCCTTTGCTTTGCAAAATCGTTCCCAAATACTTAAAGCTTGTAACTTCTTGTAACTGATGATCACCGAGTTTCACAATATCTGTAGGATCCCCTTCTCTGCCACTGAACTTACACGCCATAAACTCTGTCTTACTTCTACTGATACGAAAACCACAAGTCTCTAAAGTTTGTCTCCACCTTTCTAGTGTTGCATTGAGAAATGGGAATACAGATGGCTGGAACATAATGTCATTATTTTTTAAGAAGCATTCTGTTAGCGAGAGTCAACTATTGCTGAATCAGAAATGGGAATACAGATGGCTGGAACATAATGACCGATTCTATTCCAGTGTTTGGTTCTATCAAGACTGAAAGGTTTTGACTCTATTCTGTTCTTATGTTTAATACTTGGAGCAAGCATGATTGAAAATCATGATAGTGATTGTTTAAAATAAACAAAGAAAATGAAATTAATTAATCCAGAGACTATTGAATGGAGACAGGGCTGAATCATTACAGTATATGCTTTTAGATCATCATTTGACAGAATCAAAGTTGTTGTAAAATTGATGGTGAAATTAAAAACAAATTTCCTTTGGTTAAATGATGAAAAATGGAAGTGGAGCTTCCATTTAATAAGTTTAAAAAGTTTACTTGTAAACTCTCTTCCATTTAATAAGTTTAAAAAGTTTCCTATTGTAAACTCTCTTTCCTATTTTAAGCTTTTACTAATCTTACCTAAACTGTTCAGAACAATGGTGAGGTAGAGTACCACGTGCTTCCTCTTCACTGACTATTGCTGAAGGTGTAGTTTTCCAATTGCGAAGGGCAACAACAAACACCTTACCAATTCTCAAAAATGGGTTCTCATCATCCCCTTGGATGCTAAATCGGTAAGTCCAAGTTCCGAGACAAAAGATACTCAGTGCAATAACCATCACAATGCAAGGTATTCCAAATCCAAGAAACCAGCCAACATTATCCTGGATAAAGTTTAAGATTGAAATAGTTACTAAGAGGCCGGCAGTGAATGTGAAATACCACCAGTTAAAAAATGAGCTCCTGGCCTTCCTTTCTTCTGGGTGTTCCCGATCAAATTGATCAGCTCCAAAAGCCTGGACACATGGCTTATGTCCACCTTGTGCAAGTGCAACAAGATATAGAGAGAAGAAGAATAAGATTAACTGGAGTCCAGAACAAGAGGAGTCAACAGTGCTGACAGGAAGAATAGCAGAAAATGTCAACAAGCCCAGTGCCTGCAATTTATTCCAGTCTAAACTCAGATGAGTACCCAAACATGACACAGATTTTAAACACCATCAAGAAAACTTTAATGACTATTTCTCACGAACTTCAGAGAGACTGACTATATGATAAAGACTTAGACTACCTGTGACACAAACCCTGTAAAATTCAACTGAAACTTAAGCTAAACATGTGTGGGAAAACTTGTAAGTGGAACAGAAGAATTTGAATTGAGCTCACAAAAAAGCGAAAACACTAACAATTTATCTGATGTTTATTTCTACAATTCATGATCCCTCTCAATCCCTTTAGATTTGCTTAAATTTGCATTACATCGGCTGTAAATTACGTTATGATCCATTAAATCAACCTCGTAAATGGGACAATGACTAATTCTATAGCTTGCGAGAGGGTGGAATACTGGAATCCAAAGGGAATAGAAGGGCAATCATAGTACCGAAGACAGATTAAACCCGCCTCAATGGAACTCCATTGAAGTCAAACCTGACTAATAAGACACCGAAGTAATAAGTTGATGGAGCAAGATATATAGGCGGTGAAGGAGAGAGAAACTAACCAGAATATAAATAAAGGATGCAAGAACGATGGTGCGGTAACGGCCAAGAAAAGAATCGGCGACAAAAGCACCGAGGAGAGGGAGCAACGACGCCGTTCCAGACCAGATGTTGACGTTTTCCGCCGCCGTCACTGTGGATTGGCCAAGTGGCCCCGTCAGATAATTGATCAGGTTGGAGTTGATTCCATAGTAAGCAAACCTCTCCGCTACTTCCACAACTACAGAATAACCCCAATTTTTTTAAAAGCTGAGAGTAGAAAGTGAATAATTGGCAGTCAGAATAAGTTGAGAAGTGAAATCGGCGATTGTTACCGATGATGAAGGCTGCTGCTCGCCAACCGCCGGAGCTAGATCGAAGTGCTGGGCGGCCCTTGAAATCGAGGGCGCCGTCGACGGTGTCCAGCAAAAGCGGAGTTTCAGCTTGAGAATCGGCAAGACGGTCGGAGATAGCCATGGGAGGTACTTCTGATTCAGCTGTGGATTCTGATTTTTTGTTTCTCGCGTTACATTATCAACTATCAAGTATGAATTGAAGCGATCAACGGCAACAACTCATTCATTCAATCTAGCATGCGGATTTTGTTTCTATCTGTGTTTATCAACGATTTTACTAATTTCTTTTCATCTGGAGTGACGGGAAATTTGCATGCGGGTCCCACATGATTATCCAGGGATTTATTTTTCTGTTTTCTGTTTTTTGGGCTGTGGCACATTGGATATTATAATAAGGCCAAACCTCTCCCTAAAGCCCATATGGTAGGCCCAAGCGTGCAAAAAGCAGAATAATACCTTGCTGGAATTGTTGTTTGGAAGAAGAAAGAAGCCGATACGATAGCGAAGCCGAACGTAGAGTGAGTCAATTCCTTCTTCTCCTCGGAATTCCAATGTCTGACAAGAAAGAAATCATTCCCCCACAGTATGACCTCAATGCCAAATGGGACGCTTGTCTCGATCTCACCGTTCGACGCTTCGTCTACTCTTCTCTCGCCGGCGCTTTTGGGGGTCTCCTGCTTTTCAGTCAGTCCCTTCTCTTTTTCTCTGCTTTCATTTTCATTTTCTTCTCAATGTGGCTCTTGTGTATTCTATCCACGGATTTGCAAAATTTGAGAACACGGCCTATTTTTTTTTTTTGTTTTTCTTTCATGAACGTAAAACCAAGTATACATGTAAATGGAGTGGTGTTTCTGTGGGCGATATTGATCCAATCCTTGAATGCCTATATAGTTACTTAAGTTATTATTTTTATTGGCTCAAGCTTTCATAATATTAGTCCATATGTTCTTGAATCCTTGATTTCATTGTATCCTCTATGCTTCTGTTGTAAGCCAAAGGAAGGGGGTTTAGCTCTTGGTCTCTCGGAAACTTGATATTCAAAAGTTATTGTTTGAGTGGTAAACAGTTATGGCGTCTCCTTGATAGATATCAATAAGGTATCAGGTTTTTAGCAGTAAGTATGATTTATATGGGTGTTGATCTGGCATGCTTAGCTATGTGTACTAAAACTTGGAAGTTGATTTCTTAAGAGTATGTCCCTCTTGTGTCCTTCAAAGCAGATGATGGTCTATGAATTTTTAAGAGGCAACTTTGTTGTTTTCTTAACTTTGAGTATTCATACTCTTTTCTCTTGTTGGAGTTGCCTTATCATCCTTTCTTGAAATTCTCTCACTTTCTTACGAATATACTTCTTCTAACCAAAAGGAGAAAAGAAAGGGATTATTGGTGTAATTGTAGCATTCTTTTGAGCTACTATCGTACTAGTATGCCCATGTATTCTAGTTTGCTTTCAAAACTTGCTTTCTGAAACTTGAATTGGGGTGGGGGCTAGCTGTGTCGTGTTCAGCTTCTTTTCTTCATTTTGTTTTATACTTTAACTGTATCTTATAGTATCCGGTTCCCTTGAGTGTATGGTGTGCAGGTGTATATGGGTGTGTTTATAGATTTCTTGGACGTCTAAGCATAATATATCTTGGTATGGGATGTAACAAAAATAAAATAACTTAAACTGTTTAATTGTCTCTGTATCTTAGGTTCCCTTGTTTGAAAAACATAAGAGAGGTAAAAGGGAAAAAGAGGAATTTTTGGGGAGAAAAGAATTACCAATATTTCGTTCCATTATCAAGCTGTATGCAAAATCTAAAGCCAAGTGTTTATCATGGAAACTAAAATGATGTGCTTAAAACAATAAAGGAAAATGGTAATAAAAAGCATTCATAATTTAGGCATCGATTGATAAGTTGATTCCTGATTTTCAATCTCAAACATCATCATTGACCATATCTCTCCTTATATTATTTTCCCATTCTACATCAATCTCCCTTGATTGTAGAAAACCTGACCTTGTCATTTTGTATAGGCTATATAACTTTAGTTGGTTGATCCTAAACCTGGATTTTAACTTCCCCAACCTCGTCATCTTCCACAACATCATTATATTCTGCCTATGTACTTGCATGATATATGTTTTCATTTTTCTCATTATCTAATCTTGGTTCCTAAATCCTAATGTTCTTCAAATTGAACTTTACTTCTGAATGGTCTTCAGAATCTACCATGTGTTACCATAATTATTGTGATCATATGAGCCATCTAGCGATTCTACTATTTTGTATCATTAGGCTTTTCTCTGATATTTTCCCCTATTGCTTCATAATCTTGAGGATTTTTTTTTTCTCCTGATGAATTGGTGTATGGCTGGACTTAAAGAGATTTTGAGACCACCAGATGTTGAAGCAGTCAAAGAATGGGAGAAAATAGGAATACTGATATTTATTCTATCACTGTGCTCCATGAAAAGTCTACAACCAAGGGCTTATGGAGAAAACTAAAAGCACATGCATAAACAAAGAATATCCAGAATTTAAATCTTAATTGGTGGATTAATTTCTGATTTACAAAATAATAATAATAATAAATAAAACAACTCATATTTCTCTGAATATTATTTCCCCATTCTTCATCATATACATTATGGCATACATGCCAATATTAATGAGACTTCAAAATATTATAATCTTATCATTAGTCATTTCATCTTATCTAGAAATAGTTGGTTTCCTGAATGCTGACCATCAATATTGAATACATCTGCTTGTCCTGATGGTTGCACTAGGGAGTCCTGTGACACGCTGGGCTTCTGTAGCTTTTGGTGCTGGAGTGGGAATTGGATCCGCTTACACAGATTGTTATCGTCTATTTGAAGGATCTCCAACAAAGTTGGCACCACCTAAGATCCCAGAGAGTTCTGCACAGGTAGTAGCACCCCCTCAGATCTCAGAGGGTTCTACACAGGTTGTCTTTATATAATATCTGTTTATTATTATTTTATATTCCTTTGGTTGAATAGTAAGTCAGAACTTAGTAGTAGCTGTTATGTTTGCTCTTGGCATTTTAGTGATAAATTTACAATATGCTGTTTTCATTTTTTTTTCCCTCTTTTGAAGAAAAATATTTATTACTTATATACCTTCTGACAATATTTGGAAGTTGCTGTGTTGGTTATTTGATTTTGAATCTGTTGAATATCTTCATTGAACTTTGAATATGCTGTAAAAAAAAAAGTTTGCTCTGGTTCACTGGTTGTTTACACAACTTTGAGTTGTTTCTAAGAAATTGGTGATATTTGCATCAAGCTAGATTTTATTGTTGGAAATTGACACAGATGAAGAGTAATAAAATGAAGGCTTAAGTGCACTTTTGGTCTCATAACTATGACAAAGGTTTCATTTTGGTCCCATAAATTTTTTTTGTTGCAATTTTGGTCTCATAACTTCTCAAAAGGTTCCACCGTTAGTCTCTTGGTGAATTCCATCCATATTTAGCTGTTAAGTATGACGTGGCATAGTAACTAGGATCATGATGTGGCAAAATAAGATGAAGTGGATTGAAATAGGATCTATATGCAACCTATTAAAACTTATCTATACCCAACCACAAAATATACAAAAAGTGGTACTGACAGGGATCAATTTGGTGGGGAAGAAGAGACTTCAAGCAGAAGGCGCCGACGAAGTCGATGGGATCCTTAGCCAGAGTCGAACGACCAAAGCGGCGGCGACGGCGAATCGGGAAGTAGAACAAGGAAGAGGAAGTCCCGTTGGGCTGACGAGGAAGAGGAAGTACCACTCTTTGTATATATTGTGGTTGGGTATAGATAAGTTTTAATATGTTGCATATAGATCCTATTTCAGTCCATTTCATCTTATTTTGCCACATCATGATCCTAGTCACTATGCCACGTCATACTTAACGGCTAAATATGGATGGAATTCACCAAGGGACTAACGGTGGAACCTTTTGAGAAGTTATGGGACCAAAATTGCAACAAAAAAAGTTATGGGACCAAAATGAAACCTTTGTGATAGTTTTGGGACCAAACGTGCACTTAAGCCTTTTAAATGTAGCATGAGAAACTAGAGAACTCTCATTTTCTTTTATAAATTTAATTTTTCATTATGTGGTCCCAAACGATTAGGACTTCGTAAGAAATTAAGAATTTAGTTTGCGTTGACATATAATAAATGCAATGGGTGTAAATTATTCATGGTGTTCTTGCATTTAATCTGAGTAGGACGGGCCACAAAAGGACAGTGTAAAAGTTGATTGGAAGTGTTTTTCCTTATTATTGATCTTCAGACAACATGTGTATTTGAAGATTTCAATCGCCAACTTAACTTTCGTATAATTTGTTTGTTTTCCAGATTGTTCTGAACACTGAGTAAGTTGCTTCAATGGATCATGGTTCTTTTGGCGCTGGAACAGAGTGCTCTTGAGATAATCGGAGGTTTTTTTAAACCCCATTATAGTTTTTGAAAATGTACTATCTGATTTTATAATTTGACAAGTAACTTTTGTGTACTGCAGTTTTCATTGACGAGTATATTTTTGGTTTTGTAATATTGCAATAAGTTCATGTGGGTTGGAAAAGAAGCAGTTGTTTTTGTTTTCTGTCTGCTGAGAAGTTATTTCTTCTATCTGTCAGAAACATGTCATTATTGCAGATATTATCATTGGACATTGAATCTATAAGAAATTTTTTAAGGTTGATCCTGGTATAGTGGTGTGCTTGGCTTTTGCATGAGCACGAGCATTAAACTACCCGAAAGATCAAAATTTTGTTAGCAAACGCTAAATCCAAGTAGGCACATGTAGATTTACGAGTTGTTTTTTTATTAGTATATGCAACTCCAGCGCTTTTTCACATTTAAACAAACACAATAAGTGGGTTTTCAATATCTTTTTAAATTTAGAATATACGAACTAAATTATTAAAGTATAAAGAAAGTAGTAAATAAGTGTTTTTGTTGTATTTCAAAATAAAAAGTAACAAATTTATTTGATTATTAATTATTTTTACCAAAAAAAAGTGGGTTAAAGTTTTCTTAGATGTCATTGTTAATTATAATGTCATAAAAAAATTAGAAAATTTAAAAAGTTAAAACTGACATTCTTCTTTTTTCTTTTTAAAGCGGGTAAGTAAAATAAAAAGACTTTACAAACAATTAAATTTAATTTAATCCCATTTTAAAGACGAAAAAGACATCTTCCGCTAAGATTAAAGAATCGAATTTAACAGTTTATTATAGAAAAAAGGCTAAATTATACAAACACTAGTGGCAAATGCAAAAAACACAACAAAAAAACAAAGGTTTAAGGGTCATTTTAGTCCTAAATGTATGCCCTAATGTTCATTTTGGTTCATTATGTTTTAAAATGTTCAAATTGGTCCTAAATATTTGCAAAATGTTTCATTTTGGTCCCAACTATTTAATATGGTTTGTTTCAAGTTCAACCATGACGAGTTTAGAGCTACGTATTGTTCTCGAAGAATACTTTCTTTATCTAGTAGGGGCTCTCAGCAAATGAGGTTAAATCGATCCTAAAAGTAGACCTCTCGTTTCATGGTTAAACAAGTAAAGTTGATCATATCTTTCTCGTTTCAAATTCTAATGCGACGAATTCAGAGTTACGAGTTCCTCTTAAAAAGTGTTTTGAACTTGAAATGAGAGATGAGAGAAATATGACTAAATTCAATAGTTTGGGATCAAAATAAAATATTTTATCAATATTTAGGACCAAAATGAATCATTTTGCCCACATTTAGGACCAATTTAAACATTTTGAAACATAATGGACCAAAATAAACATTAAATCATACATTTAGGACCAAAATAACCCTGCCACAAAAAAACAAATTAGCCCCAGGTAAGCTTATTTTAACAAGGGTGTTTTTTTTTTTTTTTTTTTNTTTTTTTTTTTTTTTTTTTTCAGGCCAAAAAAAAAAAAAACAAGGGTGTTTTTAGAGTGAGAGAATTGACGCTAAAGTCTAAAGTCTAAACCAAACCTCCTTCACGCCGTCACCGCCAGATTGCCGGAGGCCCATTGCAGCTCACCAGAATCACGTCGGACGCCGTGGAAGACGCCCAACGTCTCCTGTTTCGCTTTACTTTTCTTCACCTCTCCGTTTTGGCCGAGATAGGTAAGTTCTTCCCCTTTTCTTCGTGGTTCGATTGCTGAATGGTCTAGACATGGTGCGTTGCTCATTACGCTTTCCATTTTTGGGCATTTCTTTAATAGGCATTTCCTAGTGATACGGTGATGACTTTTCTTCACCTATGGTGCTTATTTTTCCTGCTAATTTTTACCTTTTCCTTGTGATTTTCGTCAGTGTTCTAGTGCTTAAGTTTTGTGGATAATCAGCCATGACATTGGACTCAGTTTAGCCCTACTTAGAGTGTCGCTTTTGCTAGTTTACATGGCTGCAATTTCATCCTCGTTTTAGTTCCTTTTCGTTATTCATTTGTGGTTGAAATTCGGATTTTATTGGATAAGGTTTGAAAACATCTTAGCGCCAGTCTTGGTCCTTCAATAATCTTTTTTATGTGTTGAATTTTGGTTTTAATTGATTAAGGTTATGGATGCATTTCTAAGACGTTGATCCTCCTATTTTCATTTTGGAGATGCCTGAAATTTTGGGCTGGTCTCTTCATGTATTTTACATGAAGACGCGTCGATTGCTTCTTTTCCATGTTATTTGGTTGAGCAATGGTGGCTAGTATAGTTCCGCATTTTAGATGATAGGGGGTTTGATAATTTAAAATTAACTATGTTGATCAAGTGTAATATCTTTTAGGGTAAATTGTATTTTTTAATTGTTAAAACATATAATGCTTTATTTTTTTTATTTTAAAAAATTGTAGTTTTTATTTCAGAACCAGAGAGAAC
Organism: Chamaecrista fasciculata; assembly: GCA_003254925.1. NCBI lineage: Eukaryota > Viridiplantae > Streptophyta > Magnoliopsida > Fabales > Fabaceae > Chamaecrista > Chamaecrista fasciculata. The sequence continues at coordinate 14,231 of QANZ01002037.1, forward strand.
AATGTCTTTTAGTAATTTTACTGAAACTCTTAACCTGAAACCCAACCCATCAAATCCTTTCTGCCCAAATTCTGTCGAGGGGAGAAGAAGAGAGAAGCGAAAAAAATTGAGAAGCCAGAAAACGCTGTTGTGGTGGCTAGTCTTGTTGTGCTCGTCGTTGTTCGTGGTGGTTAGTAGTAACGAAACCGAGAGAGAGCGATTTTCGGACCACCATCTTGCACAGGTTCCACATATACATACTGACTTTCGTTCGAAAGCTTTAGTGTTTTTGGCCTTTTTTGCCTGGTTGGAATCTAAATTTATGTAGATGATATTCGTGATACTACTTTTTAAATGCGGTAAATAAATGACGTTCATCTCTCTTGACCAGTTCAGGTGAAAGGGAAGGGTGATTGAGGGGATCCTTTTATTATCCGTTAATTATAAATAAGTGCGAGAGTGAAATTAGGATCCCATCTGGTTGTTATTGTCCTCTACATATTCCTCCTCATTCCAAATGTTGTTCATTGTTGCTTGTATGGAAAATTGGGTGTGCCTTTGTTTATATAGAACTTGGATGCTCTTGCTTGATTTTATGTCCACCAAGTGTTTGTTGAAAGGCTTCAATGAACTTGAATATCATATTGCAAGCTTTGGGTTGTCTCTCCACTTTAAGACTTCCCAAATGCTATTGTGTTTCTTTTGAAAAATAGTCTTAGTCTTGGTTTTCTTAGCTTCTAGTGTTATTTCCTTTGGAGACTTATTAAGCTTTGTCTAATGTCTCCTTTGCCATCATGTTTGACTTCGAAGTAATCTCTTGAATTGGACTGGAGATTTCTCTTTTAAATTCATTTTTTAAGCTTATGATGTCGGAATCACTATTCTTGTTACCAAAATCTTTTTGTATTTTCACTTGCCGCACTCGCATCAATTGTTCCCTTCTTTATGCATTAAAGATGCTATTTTTATGGTCTTAGTCTTATACTTATGTAATGCAAACTAGTCCTATACTTATGTAATGCAAAACAGGGCTACTGCAATATCACCAAAAATAGGTTTAAAGATGTTTTGAACATTTAAATGTTTGGAATTTGTCAATGCATTGTTGTTTAAAGCTGCAATATCTAATTTATTTTTATTCTTCCAGTTAACTTAAGAATACAAGCTTTAATGTCATTTGCAGAATCTAAATTTGAAACTAAAAACTAAACGGACAAGATTAATTTTAAGAGGTCACTGAAAGGATGAACTACATAGGCAGCCCATACATGTATTATCAATTGCCATCAAGTTAATAGAAGGGTGTTAAATGCTCTCAATTAAAAACTCAGGGGTACTCTTCGCGCAATTTTAAAACTCAAGGGGTGTTTATGCAATTTAGCCTACAAAAAGGGTACCTATTCACAATTTCACCGAGTAACTCGCATTGACGGCGACTCACACCAGAAGCGCTTTTCCTGAAGTGAAGGCAGCAACGAGATGGCCGGCCAATCCGATCCTCATCTCTCCCTCTTTTCAGCCCAAGAAGTAAGCTTTTCTCTCTTACATTTCTACAATTTCACCTTCTTTCTCTTTTCGGAACCTCCCAAACTCAATTTTTCATTATGTTTTTGTTTCTAAGCTTGAGTTTATAGCCGAGGACGAGACAGTTGAGATGGTACCCAATCTCAGAATGGAAGCTCTCAATCTCATTACTGTAAGTATTTTTCAAATGCTTATGCTTTACTGCTGCCTTTGAACTTCTCATCTTAATTAGATAGAATAACATATCAACTTTATTTCACTACCAACGACAGGGAGATTTTGGCCCCTTTTCCCCACAAATAGCTACTCAAGTTCCCTTGTGGTTGGCTGTGGCTTTGAAGAAGAGAGGCAAGTGCTCTATTCGCCCTCCCGAATGGATGTCAGTTGGTGAGCTGCTTTTTCTCTTGTCTTTTAATTGGTAATGATATTTCATTCTCTATGTTCTGGCAAGGATGAACCTGTAAACTTATTCTTTCTTATTTAATGAGAAGAAAAGTGGGAGATAGAAACAAAAAAGAGTGGAGAATAGAGCTATAATAGATTTATGCTTCACAAAAGAAGGCTGGCTTTCAATCACACTTGCTAAAAAGAACATCTACCCTTTAGATGTTATGGATTTGTTTCTCCCCATGATTAGATAAGCTCCTGTTCACAATTTCAGCTCTTGTGAACTGTTTTTGAATTTTTGTCTTCTGTGATATTATTCCCAAGACTTGATTGCCATACGCTTGTGTGGAATTTGATTTTTCCATATGTCATTCTTTTTTTCCTTGTTATTTTGGGATAAAAATGGTCAGCTAACAATTGCTCAGCAATTAGTATGGATCATATGAAATGCTTAGCCAGACATTTTCTTACTGAAAATATTGTTTTTTTTAATATCAACAAATTTGTACATGACAGGATGCATGAAAACCAGGCCATCCCGTTTCAAACTTGATAGTGACCTTATAAAACAGTACGGGTACATAATTCTGAGTGACAATATAGTTTATGAAAGGATTTGATATTTCCTGAACGAACTTAGTTTTTCTATTGGTTCCAATACCATGTTTTGTCTTGAATTTCAGTGTTTTGTTCTCTATCTTTGTGTCCATGTTGGTCTAATGCAAAATGGTGACAATTACTGGTATATTATGGTTGGTAATGATGGGTCATCCGGTTGTGTTAGAATTTGGAACATTATTCTTTTCCTTCTTAAATTTTGTGGTTCTGTGGGTGGTCAATCCGTCAATATACATATATGAACTTGGTAATTTGAGAAAAATTTCTATTTTGGTTATGGTCTACTGATAGCTGGAAACGCGTTGAATGTTGATATTATGATTTTAGCACTAAGGTAAAATGATACGAAAGAAGAAATTCTAATGTTTTCCCCAAATCTTTATTCTGTTAATAGATAAATTAACTCAAGTTTTGGAGGCAGAGCGAGAATCTCAAGAGATGTCAGAGAAATTACCGTTTCATTACGTGGAAATCTCAAGACTTCTTTTTGACCAGTGAGTCTCTACACATTAACTTATTCTGTTAGACATTGTTGTGTAATTAACTAATGTCTTTGTGGATTTTAGTGCACGTGATGATATACCTGATGTATATATGGTGAGTGCAAAATACTTTTACCTCTGCAACTATGCCTAAGCATTTTTTTGAGTGTTTGACTTATAACCGTTGTGAAGGTGAGATCTCTAATTGAGGATATCAGAGATGTGAGATTTCATAAAATAGAGACCGACTTAGAGGCATTTAGTGGCCGTACAATTGCTGTCAAGGTAATTTATTTATCTTTTTGAGGTATCCATTGGTGGAACTTTTTCCATACCGTATTAGTTGCATTTCTTATTTTGAAAGAAGTTGAAACTGCGATGAAGTTCTAATTCTTTAATTGCTTTATTTTGATTGTCTTTCAAGTTAAATTTCTGGATTATATTGGAAGTATGTAGTCATTATCTCTGATTTTCAGCTCACTACTTCAACAAAGATGCTTGTCAATGATTAAAAACCAATCTGGAAGGTGAAGAGGAACATAAAAGATAATGTTCATGATATAATGCCAATTTCCACTATTTTGTTCAAAGTTCAGGTTAATGATTAAATTTGTTATTAGCCAAAATATAAGGATCAATATTTTCTACATTTAAGATAGATTTTATATCTGTATTTCTCTTTTATGCTTCGTGCCATTTTCATTGCATGAAAACTAAATTAAGGCTCCTATATAGACTTTTATATCCCATCAAAGAAAACCACATCTACATGGATGGCGGGATTCTTGTTATCTTGTACTAGATTTATAAATTTCCATTGATGTTTAAATACTTTACTCTGAAAAGTTGTATATCATTTTAAGAGTGTATTAGTGTGTGGGAGAGAGAGATAGAGGTTAAAAAGTAGGAACATTTTGCAAGGGCCCTTTGTTGTTATCGCTTTTTTGTATATTTTTCTGCTCAAGCATGCCTGTAACTTTTGGGGTATTGCAGATTAAGAATTTGTCCGCAATGGAGGTGAACATTGTTCGGCCATTTATTAGAAGAGCTTTGCAAGCATTTTGTAAGCATGATAGTTCAGAGCTGATACCAGACCCAGAGAGAGTGTCTGACAGACGTCCTCAAGTAGTCAATAATGCTCCGCGGGTATGTATCTTTTGGTTAATGCTCCACAAGGCAATTATAGTAAACAAATATTCTAGTTATTGTTAGCATTTTTCCTCAATGAGAAGGTTTCTAAATGCAATGTTTGTTGGATTTTACAGAGGCAATTGCGACGATGATTGTGGGTATTTGATAATCTATGTCTCATTCACAATCATAGCAGCATCTGGCTTTGAGGTGCATGATTCTGGAAGTGTACACTCAAGCGAACTATGACACTGAATTCATTGTAAAATATTGTAGCTTGAGTTGATTCTTCAAAGAGTAGTGCTGTTGTCTTGTCTCGGAATTTTCTCAATTATTACCTGTTTAGAATCAAAACGTACTTCATGGAGAATTAACATACTTGTGCCCCTGCTACTTTTATGTTGCAATTTAGCCACCCTTATTCTTGCTACAGGTGAGTGTTGCTCATCACGAGCAACACCATAGGACCTTTCTATTTAGAAAGAAATATGATATGAAGTGGTAGGTATTGACATCGAAAGGATCAATTATAACTTATACGTTTTATTGAGGCACTGCATGCAAGAGAGGAGGAAATGTCTCCTGGATTGTGTTCATTCCACCTTGATAGATCCATTATGTAATCTCAGCGTCAAACGTGTTTTCTGAATGCAGATCTAACACTTGACGTTTTCCCTCACACTAGAGATCTAACACTTGCGCTCTGCCTGCCCCAGTGACGTCCAGAACAATTGTACATGCAGGAAAAATCTTAAGTTGAAGCAATGCAAGAAATTTGAGGAAAATACTTGTCAAGATAGCATATGATTTCTGATATCAGTAAAATGTATTAGGGATTTCAATTAATTATGTTTTCTTAGACAAAATAAAAAAGTGTGAATCCTACTTAAATAATAAACGATACCAAGAGTAAAATGGATGGTGCATATTTCAGTGGTGGGGAAACTTTCAGACAAATTGAAATAGCCACTCTTTTCTGTCTTTGGTTTAGTAGTAAAGATATTTCATTTGGAGTGAGATATTTGTTTGTTTCTTTGTGGGTGACGTTTGTTTATTTGAGGTAGAGGCAGAGGCAGCATCCGAAGATGAAGATGAAGATGAAGATGGGGTTTGCAGTTGCATCTAGCAACATCGACTCAGTTTCCGCAGCTATAAATATGACTACCCCTCTCCCCCTACGCTCTCTCTCAGTCTCTCCCTTCCCTTGTACTCTTCTCACTCCTCCCTCTTCAGCCCTCTTCAGTATGTTCCCTTCTTCCTCCTGCAATTCCTTCAATCTTATTATCATTTCAGTTTTACTGCTTGTTAGTTATTCTACCATTTCAACATATGCACCTTTTTTTTTTACTGTAATTCTTCAGTTTGTTTCCAGAAAAAGTGCAATTTGAATCTTCAAAAATCAGTTCGCCACTCTGCACACAGCAAAATAGCATGTAGCCTGCTCAAGTTGGAAGATGATGTAAATGACGAAGTTTGTGAATTAGTGAACGGAGTGGAGCTATCGCTTGAGGAATCTGAGGATACTATCCATGCTTATCTCTTCACGGCAGTCAAAAATAATAATGGAACTGGCTTATTGCTTCTTTCAGATATTTTTGGCTTTGAAGATTCTTTCACAAGAGATTTTGCATATCGTGTTGCTTGCAATGGTTACAAGTATGCTCCTTACCTCAACGTACTAGCATCAACCTATCGTTTTCCAATGGGAGAAACGCAAAATACCTTAATTAACTTTGAGCCATTTGTAACACCCTCCACAACGTTTTACATATAGGGTATATGCAAAAGTTCAGGGGAAATTTTTTAGTTTTCAAACAGGTGTTTGTAATTGGCTCAAAGTAGAAGAGTGCTATTTGCATTTTCCCCCAACTCATAAGGGTCTCCTCATTGTACGAATTTACTTGCACACTAATTATATCTTGGGGTCTAGTAAGAAATTACTAGTGTATTCTCTTATTCTTTGATAAACTTTTGAACAAAATTGCAGCATTCTAGTTCCAGATTTATTTCGAGGAAACCCATGGAAAGAACAGCCAAAGGATTTGTTTGAACAGTGGATTGCTAAACAAAACCCTGAGAGGATCTCCAAAGACATTTCCAGGTGGACTAAATGGATGGTTGATGAATTCATGGCTGCTGGAATTTCAAAGAAACTCGGCATAATCGGTTTCTGTTTTGGAGGTGGAAGAGTGTTAGAAGTGCTAGCTCAAGACAAGGATGCTTATTTTGGAACAGGAGTCTCCTTTTATGGTACAAGGATGGAATCCCTGGCTGCTTCGGATGTACAAGTTCCTGTTTTGTTTATTTTGGGGGACAATGACCCACTTTGTGCTGTGAGTGATGTCCAGAATATTGAGAAGAAAATTGATAAAGGCTCCAAAGTTGTGATATTCCAAGGTCGAGGTCATGGATTTGCTCACAGGCCTGGATCTCCAGAAGAAGATGCAGATGCAGAGCAAGCCTTCGTGATTATGAGAGACTGGCTACATGATAATTTGGTTATATAAATGAAATGCTTTTTAGGTTGTGTCCAAACAAACATAATATTAGTGAGTGCCTTGATTTATACATCCATGCTTCAACAATTTGGCTTTTCTTTTTGTATAATATTTTGAATTGGATGCGTTCTTTTCTCTTTTTAGGAGTTTTGTAAACAGCAGTTTCCAAAACGTACGAACATTTTCTGTTTCTTTTTTGAGAAAAGTAATGAGTCTTTAGTATCATATGAGAAGGGAGTAGCGAATTGATAGTGGACTAGTAGTTGATGTAACAATAAGTTAAGCTAAAGAACTAGGTTTCTAAATTTTTTTTACACCATCATTGAACAGACTTCATTCAGTCTGAACTAGGACATATTTCGTTTTACATATAGTAATGTATGAAATTTAAAAGCCAAGGGGGCTATGGCTAACTGTTATACGTCATTAGCTGAATATAACAAAAATCATGCTTAAATCCTCTCAACTTCATCACACAAGTGTTTTTACTGTGCCCTCAGTATGTAATCTTCAGAGGCTTCTTCATGGCTATCATTTGGTAAATGTGACTGATGGTGTTCAAAACAGCTTTCAAGTAAACATTTGCAATAGCCCTAAAAACAAAAGCATTAGATTAAACCCTTCGAATCTTTCTCCAAATTGCAGGTTGGAGAATGAAATGGGCAAGAATCAGCATCAATCAGCATCTTCACAACCTCTCTCATGGTAGGACGCAAAGATGGAAGCTTAGTTGTGCAGTGCATAGCAACCTTCAAGACCTTTATCATGTCATCTTCAACAGACTCAGATGCCACTTTATCATCAAGAATGTTGACAACACTTTGGCGGTCAGTGAGATGAGTCATCACCCAATATACAATATCCTTCCCTTCTCCAAACTCCTCTTCAATGGGTTCCCTCCCAGTAACTAATTCTAACAGCACCACTCCAAAGCTATAGACATCACTCTTTCTGGTGACTTCGGGCGTATAAGCAAGCTCTGTAATGTTACAACTAAAATGTAAGTTCAAGGATGGTTTAGACTTGGTGAGTACATCATGAACCAAAATTCAAGGCACTAATTCACAAAATAAGATGCTACATCCAAACAAAGCATTAATAATAATTCTTTGATACGTATAATTTTGTAATTAGTAGTGTCAGTGCTTTTTTTTTAATTATTATTATGACTATTTTCTATAGACTTACTATATATTGCTGGCTCTATGTAATACTTGGAGATTCACTGTACGAATGACTACATATGACTAGAAATTCTCCAACACTAGATTATGACTTTTTAAGAATAGACTGTCAGATTTTTCATCTTCGATAGATTTGGGCGAGTAGGATACGTGCTTTGTTCGTTTGTGTCCACTACACCTTCTAGCCTAAATTGTTTAACATAAGCCCCACTTTAGAGTTCAACTATTTAAGAAGGCATCTCCATCAACAAAGAAGGTAGACCGAAGAGTTTATTAAATGATAGTTTGGAGGAGGTGGGGTATTTCCTATTTTCAAAGTTAAAGACTTCAAGGGGATTGTATGACTAAAAGGTGAAAGGAAGTATTTGTGATTTTTCTCAATCTAAAATGCTTAAAAATAAAATATATGGAGCAGCAAAGTGCAACAGATCGTCTTGCATTTAACACCAACCAGATTCAACAACCCATACCACAAAAAAATAAAAATTAAACAAATTAAACCATAAACAGAATATAAATTTTTATTTGATAAAAAATCTCACCTGGAGCAAGATAACCATGCGTGCCAGCAAGACAGCTACAAGCCAACTGCTTATCAGATTTATCTGCAAACTTTGCAACCCCAAAATCAGCAATTTTCGGCTCATAATCCTCATCAAGCAAAATGTTGCTGGACTTTATATCCCTGTGAATAATAGGTGGCGAACAATCATGGTGTAAATAGGCAATTCCTTTTGCAGTTCCCAGTGCAATTTTATACCTCTGGTACCAATCCAAATCTGGCTTCCCACCTTTTTTCTGTCTGTGAAGAGCTTGGAAAAGATTACCATTTGGCATGTACTCCAAGACTAGAAAGTTTGATCCTCCTTTAAGTAAAGAAGCATACAGCTTAAGTATATTTCTATGTCTAATTTTCCCTAAAATCTCCATCTCTGCAGCCAAAATTTTTACCCCATCTCTTTTCCATAGTTGCTTTACTGCCACAGTGACACCATTTTTCCTCAACTCAACTCGATAAACTTTTCCGGTACCACCGGTCCCAATCAAACGATCTTCATCCAAGTTACATACTTCATCCACATCAATATCAACTTGGTGGAAAGATGCCATTTTCCATTTTGGATCTCCATCCTTTTGACCTTGCAAGTTTTTCTCTACATCTGCTTCACCGAGCTTGAAGCTTCCATAACTTATAAGGAGCAAGCCAGCCAAAATTACGACCAAGACAGAAGCAATGATAGAAAGCATGGCAACTTTATCAGAAAAGACATTTTTCTGATCATGTACCCTTGCGCAGATGTTCAATTCAGAATTCATTAGAGCTTTTGAATTTTCATCAACACAAAGTCCCTGGTTTTCAAGAAAAGCTTTGTCTCCACCAATAATTAGAAGAGCAGATGGAATCCTCCCAGAAAACTGGTTTTCAGAAAAATCGATTGAGTTTAGTTTCAAAGATGCTAAACTTTTTGGAATTGAACCGGTAAGATTGTTGCCAGATAGATTAAGATAGTTCAATGAGCTCATAAGAGAAAGTGACTGGGGGATATGGCCAGTTAGAGAATTCCAAGCAAGATTCAAGTCCACCAGTCTTTCACAATTGCCCAGTTCTGCTGGTATCAACCCAGTTAACGAATTTTCTTCGAGATGCAGAGAGGATAACTGCTTTAGAGCTCCAATCTCAGGTGGTATCTCACCAGTGAAATTGTTGTTCCTCAAATCTATCTTCTCCAAGTTCATCAGCTTCCCAAGTTCTGATGGAAGCTTACCTGAAAACCTGTTCCTCATCAGATATAACTGACTTAAGCTGGAAGAATACCCAATTTCCGCAGATAGATCACCACCAAAATCATTCTCAGCCAAATCAATTATTTCCGCAAATGGAAGAGCCCAAAGCTCATTTGGGACTTTTCCAGACAAGCGGTTCCTGCTGATCCTAAATCTCTTGAGGGATTTGCATTTCACATAAGACTCAGGAAACTCACCTGAGAAATTGTTTTGCAAAGCAAGCAACAACATCAACTTGCCGTTTTCACACAAGAACTTTGGGAAATCACCTGAAAATTGATTCTCGGATATGTCAATACTCTCGAGTGAAGAAAACCGGCCAAAATTTTCCGGAATTGTGCCAGTGAAGCTGTTTCGATAAACTGAGAACCCAATAAGATTGTGCATGTCCGCAAAACCAGAAGGAATTTCCCCAGAGAAGTTGTTTTCATAGAGTTGAAAAACCACCAGGTTCTTCATAGTACCAATCGATTCTGGCAAAGTACCATAAAATTTGTTGGCAGAAATATCAATCTCCTGCATTTTGGTGAGGTTGGCCAGCTGAACTGGAACTTGTCCAGTTAAATGATTAGAGAAGAGCTCAAGCTTGTAAAGATTTGCCAAGTTGGAAATTGAGCTAGAGAGTTGGCCAGAGATCATGTTTCTGGAGAAATCCATTGTCTCCAAAGCCGTCATCTCATAAATGGACTCCGGAATGTGTCCTACCAAATTGGAACCACCAAGGTAGAGCCAGGTCAAGTTCTTCAAGTTTCCAAGAGTGTGTGGAATCTCACAGGGAGTGTATTCATTCTCACCGAGTCCAAGGGAAAACAGAGAGGTCAAATTTCCGATCCAGGAGGGGAATCGGCCGGAAAAGTAGTTGGCAGAAAGGTCTAAAACCTTGAGGTTAGTGAGGGCAGAGAAATCAGGAATAGGGCCGATCATTAGGTTTCCGGTGAGATTCAAAACTCGGAGGTTGGTAAGGTTGGTTAGTTGAAAGGGAAGTATGCCGGAGATGTGATTGGAAGGGAGAGACAAAACCTGGAGAGTGTGGAGAAGAGAAATGGAGGGAAAAAGAGTGCCGGAGAGGGATCGGTTTTCCAGTGAGATTCCGGTGACTTCGCCGGAAAATGGATTGCAGGTGATGCCGTGGAATTCACAAGCAGAGTGTGATTGATTCCATGAGGCGAGAGAATGGAAAGGGTCATTGAGGTGGTTTTTGAACTGTAGGAGAGTGTGAGTGTCGAGGTCCAAGACGACACACGTACATGGCGGGAAAATTGAGTACAACAGTAGTGAACAGAAGAAGAAGAAGAAGAAGAAAAGGGATGTGTTGGCCATTTCGGAGAAAGTGTAGGGGTAAAAAGGTCAGAAATTGATCAGCACGCCGCCATACATGGGCATGGCCAATGGGTCGCCATCATCCTTCTTCACCTTCAACACAAGAAAGAAGCACACTGTTCAACATTCATTCATTCGCTCATTTTTAAAACAAATGGAATCTAAAATTTCAAACACTTTCTCAACTGAACTAAAAGGAAGAAAACGTGATGATAGAGAAAAAAGAGAGGTTGAAACGTCAATATACTTTGTTTTCGAGAATCACTGTGCTGTCATTACTACAATTCTAATCAAAGTAAAAAGATCCGTGCTTTAAAGTCACTCTACTCCTTTGTCTGTTTTTGCATAATGGGTTTAAACCCAGCTGGCACTCCAAACCAATCACATTTTAACTTTGCAAAACCACCATTTTCTTTTTTTAAGAAAAAAATTAATCATTGCAGGCGAACAACCATGGACAACTTAGAATGATAACTTTCATCTTTTTTGCTTACAACAACTAATCACAAGCTAATCCTATAGCTTTATTCCCGCTAGAATATTTATGGTATGATGAAGTTCAGTTCTTTTACCGGATTACTTGAAGAGAAAGCCAAGAAATTAAAAGAATGGTGGAGAATGATTAGATTATATTGTAGCTAAGAAGAAGAAGAAGAAGAAGAGTTTTGATGAAAGTGAAGATGGATCTAACTATGAGATATAGAAGAGAGTGAGTTTGATTACCTGATGAATGATGCAGGTCTCGTTATTGGTGAGACTGAGAGAGCAGAGGGAATTAAGGGAATGAAGCAGTGAGAAAGTAAAGAAAAAGGAGAAATAGGATGAAGGGACAAAATGAGTGAGTGGGTGATTACTGATTAATGAATGTGTGTTGAGAGGTAAGGCAATGGGAGATACGGAGTTTCAGGTTGGCATAGAAGAAAATGGAAAAAGAGAGAAAGAGAGAGAGAGAGGTGAATTAATGGAAGTAGGCTTAGTATGTATGGGGAAAGAAAGGAAGTGGGAGATACTTTAAGATGATAGAGGTGGTTGGGTGAGACCTGTCCAAATTTCAATACAGGCAAAAAAGAGAAAGCGAAAGGCAAAGAAAGAGAATCTCACAATCCAAGTTTCTCTGTCTTTCTCTCTCTTTCAACAATGGTGGTGACTAGTGTGCACTGTGTGTGAGAGTTGTAGAGAGGCAAATAGTGTGAATGGGGGATGGAGACAAAAATTGTTAGAGATGTAATTTGGAAAGTGGTTACCTTGAAATCTGCCAAAAGCTAAACGGAAACAAATCAAAAGTTGGATGGATGGATGGGTGGGTTATGCTTTAGAAGGTTACAAAGGGCAAAAAAAGTCACTATATTTCTCTTTTGAGAAAATTAATTATTTGAATTTTAAATTTATATAATTTTTTAAAGATTAAATCATATATTTTAATTATTGACTCAATATAAATTAAAAAATATATGTTTATAAAAAATGGAGTGACATATTTGGGATTGGGAATTTGGATATGCCATTGCCATATCTTGCTACACACAGCTCAGAGTGAGACAGAGAGATAATAATGGAGAAATGGATGTCACGTTGAATGAGCCATCCATCAAAAAATCAAAGTCACAAAGACATACATACATTACATTACATACATAGTGGCATGGACCACACGTGGGATGTACGGTCCATGTACATGTTACTTTCTTCCCTCTTAACAATTTATCACTTTCTCACCACTTCCCTTTACTTTTTTCCTACATCTCTACGCTGCACCATCTTTTTTCTGTTTCTAAATCATTCGTAAATTTTTGTTTTCAGTAATGATGTCCACATCTTCATACATTTTTGTCTTTTCTGACCTATTACATTCTTTTTGGCCAATGATCAACAATATTCGACTGAAAAATATATTATTCTTATTCATAAAATTAACTAACTTTTTTTTTAAAATTTAGTTCCCCAATAATTCTTTTACATGTCTTTCAATTTTTTAGGACTAAATTCAACAGCTAAGCTTATTTTCTAAAAAATAAAAATAAAAATAAATTATCATTGAAAAATTAAAATGAAAGAACTATTTTGTACCTTAAAAAAGAATAAATTAAAAATTTAGTATTCTTTAACAATAAAAATAAAAGTAAAATACAAAAAAGGTACCTGCGATTTGATTCGATTTCACATCATTGCTGTGTGGTTTAAAACGTCTCACTTTAGGTACCTGTGTGTTTTGACGTTACCCACGTTAAGTACTTGAACTTTTCTTCCGTTAGAATTTAGACGGAATAAGCATGTGACTCGGTGAAAAATCAAATTTTGGTCCACAAACTATGGGATAAATTTCATTTTGGTCCTAAAACAATTTTTTAAGATCCTTTTCTTTTTATAAAGGATCAAAATGTAAGAAAAAAATAGAAATTGAAACTTTAATTGAATTTGACCAAAAACATAAATCTATCTTCATCCTCCCACGTCTCTTTGTCTTCTTCTTCACTCTCCCAACTATTCCACCATTCCACCATTCGCCGTCATCGTAGCATGCAATTCCACCATTCGTCGTTGCCGTCAAGATCCAATCCGCTGGAGCAATTCAACGGCAACCGGAGCGGAGTTCAAATCGGAGAAGAAGATTTTGCTGGCCATCGTCAATAGATTAGGGTCGTTTCCAATCCAGATGGTTCTCAAAGACGACGACAGATTGGATCTTGACGGCGACGACGTATGCGGGGAATTGTATGGTTGGTTCGAAAAAATTTTCCTAGTCCTCCTCCTGCATTTGGATTCTCTCGGATTGTGAAAAATATGGGGATTCCAAAGAAGAAAACTAGGTGGGTTTGTTTATAGTGTTTTTGTTTTCGATTTGGAAGAAGAAACTGAGTTTTTGATTTGGAGCTTTCAAAATGTATCTATTGTAGTTATTGTTGTGTGAGTAAAATAACTTTTACGGTCCCTGATTTTTGCAGTCGCTGACAGATAGGTCCCTGAATTTTGCCCATTGTACTAGCCGGTCCCCGAAATTTGCAAACGCCTAACTAATTGGTCCCTCCGTCATATTGGCGTTACAAAAATGCTGACGCGGCCATAACGGACGCTGATGTGTCCCGTTATGCGCTGACTTGTCCCGTTATCGCCACGTCAGCACCGTTATATTCCAAAAAAAAAAACTGCCACATCATAAAATAGTGACACATAAGCATTTTCTCATTGCACTTATAGGTCCTTGACCCATTTTTATTCCATTATTCTTAATTCCCTCTCTTTTTTATCATCTTCATTCGTTTTAGTCCTAAATCCTCAAAATAAAATTGTAAAGTGTCCCAAAACTCTTTCAAACATTTCAATTTAGTCCTTAAAACTATTAAAAACCCTAAACTCTAAACCTTAAAACCCCAAACCATAAACCCTAAAAAAACGTCTAAGTTCAACAATTAGGTCCCTGACCCATTTTTATTCCATTATTCTCAGTTTCCCCTCTTTTTCATCATTTTCATTCATTTTAGTCCCAAATCCTCAAAATAAAATTATTAAGTGTCCCAAAACTCTTTCAAACATTCCAATTTAGTCCTTAAAAATATTAAAAACTCTAAACCCTAAACCCTAAAAAAAACTAAGTTCAACAATTAGGTCCTTGACCCATTTTTATTCCATTATTCTCTTCTTCTTTTTTGCCACAATTCCATTATTCTCAATTCCCCCTTTTTTCATAATCTTCGTTCATTTTAGTCCCAAATTCTTAAAATAAAATTGTAAAGTGTCCCAAAACTCTTCCAAACATTCCAATTTAGTCCTTAAAAATATTAAAAACCCTAAACCCTAAAACTCTAAACCCCTAAACCCCTAAACCCTAAAACTCTAAACCCCTAAACCCTAAACTCTAAAAAAATTACACATCACCAGAAATTTAAAAAATTACACATCACAATTTTTTACACATCATCATTATTTTTCTCTTCCTCTAAACCTTCATCCAAAAATTAAAAATAAATCCTAAAAATTATAAAAGCCTTATACCCTAAAGTCTTCCTAACACATCATCAAACTTTCTCTCTCTCTCCTTTAAACCATCATCCAGAAATTAACAAAAGAAAAAAAAAAAAAGAACTCCTAAAACTCCATTGCCGTCGACCCTCCATCTCTTTCCTCTGCATAACCTTCATCGCCGCCAGTTGACATGCGAAGCTGGACATCGCCGCCGCCAACAGTTCACCTTCATCCTCTGTCTCAGCCCCTGAAACTCCATCATCATTTTCCTTCAGTTTTCGGCGAAGGCTGTTTTTGGCGACGAACATTTTCGATTTCGAAGTTGCTTGGATTTGATTTCGTTTTCACTTTCTCGAACATTTTCGATCTACATCTTCTTGTCTCGTTTCCGCCATCATCTGATTTAAACAAACATCACAGCGGCAACATCGATCTTCGTCTTCATCGCGATTTTCGCCATCATGTTTTTGTTTTCGTTGTGATTTTCCCTAACGAACAGATCTGCTGTGAGATCCGTCGCGATTTTGTACATATGTAATATGCAGAGAAGACGAAGATGATGAATGATGATGGCCGACGGATTGAACCTTCAGATTTGGGAGATGGGAGATTGGAGATTGAGATGTGGAGATGGGTATGATGATGATGATGAAAAGAGGAAGATGGAGATAGAAGATGATGAATGATGATGATGAATCGAAGATGAAGATGATGAATGATGAAGATTTAGGGACCAAAATGTTTTTATTTTAATTCTGATTTAATAAATTTAAGACAAGGTGAAGAGGAAAGTAGGATTTAGGGACCAAATTGCAAGAGAGTAGTTTTTTAGGGGTTTAGGATTTAGGGTTTAGGGGTTAGGGTTTAAGATTTTAAAGTTTAGGGTTTTAGAATTTTAGGGTTTAGGTTTAGGGTTTTAGGGTTTTTAATATNCTAGTACAATGGGTAAAATTCAGGGACCTATCTGTCAGCGACTGCAAAAATCAAGGACCGAAAAGTTATTTTACTCGAAGTTTTTTAATCCAACCCTTAATCTAAAGAGTGAAGAAGACGACGAAGAGAGAGATGGAGATGGAGATGTGTGAGCATGAACAAAAATTTGTGTTTTTGGGAAAAGTCGATTAAAGTTTCAATTTATGTTTTTTTTTACATTTTGATCCTATTAGAAAAAGAAAAAGGACCTTAATATAAAAAAAATAAAACTTTTGAAGGATGAAAATTTATTTTTCCTTCTTTTTTTACGAAAAAAGTGAATGGAAAGTGTTGAGGGACTAACCGTATAACATTTTGGAAAACTGAGGGAGCAAAACGAAACAAAAAATAACTGAGAGACCAATTTGGAACATTGAACATAACTGAGGGACCAAAATAGGACTTTCGCCTTTTCAATTTGTTCTGTTTAATTTGTTTTGCTCGCGTGGGAAATAATAAGTGAGTTTGACAAAAAAAAAAAGAAAAATTTTCATTCTTAATTATAAATTGGAGATAAATTTGTGGTTGAATTAAGAATAACGGTTAAAATTGCGATAAAATCACATTTTGGAGATCAAAACAAAAAAAATGTGAAAGTTTGAAGACAAAAATGAAATTAAAAAATAGCTTTTATGACCAAAATGAAACTTATTCCATACTATGAAAACCAAAAATGAGATTTTAACCTTTGAGTGGAAATCAACGACTAAGATGTAAGAGAAACCAACAATTAAGATGCAATAGAAATCGACGATTAAGATACATTGGATATCGAGGGCTAAGATTGTGTCACATCAGCATTTTTCATTAAAATTAACGGAACAAAAATACATGTACCCTAGTAGCTAAACGACACATATTTCAGGTACCCAAAGTGAGACATTTTAAACCACACAGCAGTAATGTGAAATCGGGTCAAACAACAGCTACGTTTTTTTTTTTTTGTATTTTACCCTAAAAATAATCATCATGTCACAATATTTTATCCCATACATGTGGCTAACTAGAATATTTTTTTATCTGTTGTGTCAAAAAAAAATATATTTCTTAGTAAGATTAGCATTGAATGAATTTTCAAATTAAGATGGTTTAATTTATAGTATCATTACTTGGGATACTCACATTATCCTTCTTGATAGATGTTTTTCCATAAAGTCAATCTCCTAATATTGCAAAATCGTTTTGCTCAGTGTGACTGCTATATTTAATGTGAAAGTTAGTATTGATATTTGTCAAAATCAACAAATTTATTGCTTTTATTTGAGTAACAATATAACACCTATCAACATTGAAAAAGAACCTTCTAAAATATTTCATAAAGAGAACCAAGAGAGATTTTCTTTTTAAAAAAAAAAAGTAAAGAGAAGTTAAATATTAAAAAGGTAAATGAGGTTGAAGCGCAAAGCGCGTGCTTAGGGGCATGCCCTTGTGGTGGTTTCAAGCCTCACATCGGTGGGAAGTGAGTGAGTGTGTGTGTGAGTATTTAAGTAAGTTATATGGAAATAAAGACTAACACCCGCGTTTGGTGTTTTGTCTATTTTTGTCTCTGGCAAAAAAAAAATATTAAAAAATCTAATATGTAGGATTCATTCTTATTACTTTCAGAACCAATCGTGTGCATTTACTGTGTTTAAAAAAATTCCGATTATAATTGTCTCAGTTTTGGTATGTATAAAAGCACAAATTCATATTACTTTCAAACTTTTTTATATAAATTAAATTATAAAGATATTAAAACAGATACTTGAAAGTTGAAAGTTGAAACAGATCTGAAAGAAAGAGAATCTTATACTCAAGTACATGCTTAGCTACACTCTTTCTTGAGGGGAAAAAAGAGAGTAAGAAATAAGAAGCCCCATGTTACTTTGTATTCCTTTTAAATCTGCTTTGGGATGCAGAGGGAAGTTGTTATCTCAACTCAACTGTCCATTGTTTTTCCCTTTGTAGATTACACCCATTTCCACTTGGGAATCTTCCTACTTCTGTGGCTTCCTCAGTGGAAGAAGTTGCAGGAAAAGTTACTATTTAAGAAAGCTAACAAACTCAATTATCACACAATTTTTTATCTAATTAAATATAGAAATAGAATCATCTTAATAGTTGTGTTGACTAATTTGATGATTTCAGATACATAAAAAGAACAAAATACAAAGTAAAAGCATACACAGGCATTTAAAGAACTGATGTAAAATTTTAAACAACTATTTTGACATTAATTGTAAGTAGAGTAGTAATTATAGGCTTGTGTCGGCAAGACCAGTTATTGATATGCCAGATCAGCAATTGAGATTAAGAAAAAAAAAAGATTACTGTAAGATCATTTCCAAGTTTGCAACCCCAGAAAAAGATGAAAAGGCTGAAAAATGGTTTTATTAATTCAACCTCACCCAATATTCCTCTTGCCTGGAACTCGTTAAACAAAAGGACTGAGAATACAAAACCCTTCTTTTCACATTTTATGTCATTTCGTAGTTCACATATTTGTTATTCTCCAACTTTGACTTGATTATGTAGTATGTACACAAGAACATGAAGCTTTCAATTCATAAGACGAAGGCCAGTGTGAGTGGAGCTTCCTAAATACTTTCAAATAGAACCCGGTGCTTTAGAAGTTCAGATAACACCCCTCTCATCTTATCAACAGAAACAGGTTTTAATATGAGGCCATCCATTCCAACCCTCATACAGTTCTCTTTTGTGACCTTGTTGGTATTTCCAGTTAAAGCAACAATAAGGGGTCTATCTTGACGTTTAGTAAACTTCTCATGTATACGTACTGCAAGATCGTAACCATCTACACCTGAACACACATCCATGAAGACCACTTTGTGTTCATGAGAAAGAACACGCAAGCATTCTTCACTCATGCTTGCTGTGGTAACATCGCATCCTAGATGCACAAGAAGTCCCTTTGTTATTGTCCTGCTAACCCTGCATGCCAACATTAAACATTTAATTATTATGACATACGAAGACATAGATTTCACAGATTTTTTCCTTTAGATAATAATAACATTTATGACAGCCTCATTGAAAGTGACTAATCTTGAAACATGAGAAGTTAACAAAAAGCCTAACACACTGAAGGCTTTGATACCACAAGCTTCAAATTAAATAGTACCACCAACACTAAGCAATTCCCAATTTAAAGTTGTAGCATGTCAAGTGAACACGTCATATAGGCAAGCAGAGTGTTACAGGTAATTCTGAATTTATACGGAAAACCCAAGTCAAACCTCACGTGTCTGGGACACCTCCTCAAGTGGAACCCAAGCTACTATGTTATTTAAGTAAATAAAATTTGGTAGGAACAAGTTCACAAAGCATGGGCTAGAAGCTTGAGTCCAAGTTTGTCATAGCCTGCTTGGAACATTACATTACATGAGAGAACAAGCATGGTTACTCAAATACTCCCCAGTGATTTGGGTTACTTCTGAGTTCTGATAAAAGCCTATGACAGGTAATAGTAATACTGTATCAATCTAGGCAACATGGCTAAAATGATTGATCTGAACTTACTCTGGCATGTTACTTCAGGTCCAAATGCCCTTTATTGTCATTGCTTGGTTTTGAGGTGCGTCAGAATCTATCCAACCCCTCAAATAACTAATAGTCTAAGTAATATTCACATAAAGACTGACAAGATTATCAGGACCTTTCTCTGGTGAATCAGGTTCCTGACTAAATGTTCCTGACATCTTAGGCACTAGCATAACCCTCTTTCTAATCAAATAATGAAATTATTGTCATTAAGAAAAAGTTTGTTTGTTTACTTTGTAATGTTCAATATCAAGAGGGATAGAGAAAAGAGAATAAACTTTCTGAAAACTTATATAACTAAAATGTCTGGTTGACCTTGTATTGGACACACAAAAAACACATAACCTGTGTTCTTGCTCACACAGTGTCACACCATTCTCTTCAGAAGAAGCCAGTGTTGCAAGATACAATGAAGCTATAAGGCATATAAGATACTAGGGGCTTTGCGTGCCCTAACGGGCACGCAAATATGTATGTAAAATAAATAAGGGACTAAATTGTTAACTTAGTAAAGAAAAAGAGACCAAATAGTAAATTTTCTCTTATTTTTAATTCATAGACTATAGTTTTAAACATGGACGACCAGAAAGGGGTGGAGCCATATAATATAAGATATTCTAACCCATAATCCTTACTAGAAAATGACCTTTCGGCCGTACAATGAAAACTGTTTTCAATTAAAGTCAACTCAACTACTCAAGTATGAGCCAAGAACACATAAGGGAATACTTAAGCATCAATCGGCATACTTTACAGGTCATATCCAATATAAACCCATCTAAGACTGTCCAAACAATAATTGATAGGAAAATTCAGTGGCGTGAAGAACATAATCTGATAGAGATCAGTGTGAATAAATAACTTGATTCAGCTAAATAGTGGAAACACAAAGTAGACGGACAATAAAAGATCATTGGCCATAGTTACAAATAGCTAGTTAGTCCAAAATCAGCTATTTGTATTACAAAAATAAATAATTTGTGATATAGAAACAAATTCAAGGATCAAAGCATAAAAAATATAGCTAAGTCACTCACCCATTATCATCCATGACAAGTACCTTGAGCCCTGTATAGTTAGGTGGGCCATGATTTCCCAGAACTTTGGGTAGGAATGAGGATTTAGATTCATTTGATTGATCTGGGATGCCAAGTTTTACAATAAAAGTTGCTGTACACCCCTTACCAACACCTTCACTCTCAATCCAAATATGCCCCTCCATAAGATTAACAAACCTAATCACATGTCAAAAACAAAACATAAGCAACAGCTAACTCTCAAACAGGCATCTTAAAGAGACCTTATTCCAATTTTGCAAGTCGGATTTGATGAATATAAAACAATACCTTATTCTATGCATCCTAGTATAAAGTGATGAACATAGAAATACAATACCTCTTGCAAATTGCAAGGCCAAGTCCATTTCCACCAGAATTTTTCATTGCTAATGTTTGGGTTTGTGCAAACTTCGTGAATAATGTAGGTATATCTTGTGGATTAATTCCTAACCCTGAATCTTTTACCTACAATGAGGAATTATTGACAAATTTTGCAATAGAAGTCAGATAGTGAAGGACGAAATCCTGACACAGAAGGGTACTAATTAAGCTTTGAAGGAACAAACCTGTACTCTCAAATAAAAGTGATTATCACTTGGCACTGGAATAAAATCAGGAAACCTTGTATCCTTGAAGGATTCAGCAACAAAAGCAGTGACGGAGACACTGCCCTCTTTTGAGAACTTAACAGCATTACCAACAATGTTCAGAATAGTTTGCATGAGACGTTTTTCATCACCAATAGCATACACTGGTATGTCTGGAGATATATGTAAATTGAGTGACAACTTTTTGACAGATGCAACAGGTTTAATCAAGTTAAGGACCTGCAACCAGAAAAGCAGATTTCAAGATATTAAGCTCTTATAGATACTCCAGCTCTTCAAGAAACATATCAGTCTCACATATTTAAACATTTGGATTTAAGATCTATAATTTACCTCTCTGAACATAGAATGAAGGTTAAATGTTGCTGAATCAAGTTGTAGACTGCCATCTTCTAGCCGTGAAAGATCTAAAACATCATTGATGAGGGTAGCCAATAGATTACTACTTTTCAGTATTGTCTCAACCATCAGACGTTGCTCAGGTGTCAACTCTGATTCCTGTAACAATGAAGAGAGTGCGATAATTGCATGCATGGGAGTTCTCATTTCATGATTCATGACAGCCAAAAAATCATTGCGAGCACGAATTGCAGTTTCTGCTTCTCTTCTAGCCAGATCAAGGGCAACATTTTGCTCCATGAGCTGATCCCTTGCCCTCATTGACTCTTCTAAGATTGCTGCATGTGAAAGAGCAACAGCTACCTGGCATAAAAGATACAATTGTAACACTTTAAGGTATGAGAAGATGATAGAATAATGTAATGCGGTATATAAAAGTGATCCACAGATGCTTATCAATGGATATGTCTAATGTAATATGTCTTTTCAGTATACCCAAGTAAACTTTTGGATTCAAGGGGAAAAAAAGTAGTTAATAGATAATACATACATAAATGGACAGATAATCTCTCAAGTAAAATTTAACTCTTTGTTTTTTATCAATTCACTAACTTATAATTTGGTAATATGCACATCAAACTATCATCAATATGCTCAAATTCACTATATCATTGATAAAAAACAAAGAGTTAAAATACTATTTATCAAAGTACAGAAACCTAATGCGTATTAAATTAAGACATGGATAATATTTTAGTAACTTAAAAAAGTGATTTAGCTAATCAAATCAAAATAAATATGAAAATAAAATACAAAAATTACCCTAGCTACATTCCTTCAAATGTATAAACATAAATGAAGATGCAATAATTGATAAACATGTTCATGCAAAGAATGTGATGATACATGATAATATGATATGTAGCAAAAGTGAACATAAAATAAGAGGCACTGGAGAAAATAAATAGAAAATTACTTACCTGATCAGCAACAACTTCAACCAGCTCTAACTCATGGACATGCCACCGTCTGGCACTATCTGATGGAAGCATCAAAACCATCAGAGCATAATTTCTAGATGAAACTGCTGGCCAATCATAAATTTGAAAATTAGAGAGATGTAGGAGGGGGACCCGAACAGCAACTACCTCCCCAGGCATGTATTTTCCTGAATGTGGCCGTAATCTAGCCACTGGACAATTTGGTGAAATTTTTACTGCACGGTTGCTGCTAAATACTTGATTGATCACAGGAAGATGGATCGGCACTGTATATCCAACTGGGTTTTGCTGTCTCAATGTGTAGGAGAGTTGAAGCTCCAAGCCAGTACGTGTCGGCATCCATAATAGACACTCCTCCAGTGCCAAAGTTCTACCAAGTTCAACAAGAGTTGTTTTTAGTATGGTGTGTCTATCAAGAGTGCTTCTAATCTCATGAGTCAGCATCCTAACATGTCGACCAGTTTCCTCCTGTGTGCGAATCAAGCCCATCTCTCTATCAAGCTCTGCAGCCTTATTCTTCAAAAATAGCTCCCTAGTCTTAACACTCAACAAATCAGGAATGATATGTACAAGCATAAGGGCAGTTGCACATGATACCACCGCAGTTAAAACCTTAGCAGTTGTCATTACTACTGCCACCGTTCTTGAATGCATGGTAAAGGTCCATAAATTAATTAGATGTGTTGCTCCACATAGAACTATGAAAGCACCAAACTGAACGAGGACCCATCTGTACGGAAATACAGCTGATTTCTTTACAAAGTAAATAAGCTCCAGAGGGATCGAAAAATAAGCAAGGGCGATGAAGAAATCCGAAATATATTGGTATTTCATCAACAATTCATCAGCTGGCCATTGTGGCTCAATACAGTTGCAAGATTCGAGGGACATGGTGAATCAACCACAATGGTTTGTCCTTTCACATAACTGCATTTGAATATGAAAAAAAATTTAAGTATTAAATAGATGGAAATGGTGATACACCAGAAACACCATTGAAGATGCTGGTGCCAACTTATCAATACTGAATTGAATTTAAGTTTCTGGAGGATCTCACACTATGCTTTATCGTCCTTATACCTTAAAGTCAGGGTTAGCTTCCGTTCTGTTCTAGCAAATATGAAGGATTAATTTTCTTAATGCCAACAAATCTAAGATCGCGCAACTATGACTGTTTTGCTCTTGTATTTTTTTTATTTTTTTTTTCAACTCCTCCCTGTAAATATGTACACCAAGTCCGCATGGATACAGGTCCCCTGCCCTAAAAAGTTGATTAATTTTTGAAGTCGGGTGTTATGCAATCAAATTGAATAGTTAAAAAGAAGTAAATGAGGTTTTTTGTTTGAGGAAATCGAAAAATAAGAGAGAAGGAAAACATAAAAGAAAATCGGAAGAGCGAAGATAGAGGGATAGGTTTTAGCAGCAATCAGGAAAGTTGTCTTTAAAAAAAAAGAAAGAAAGAAAGAAAGAAGGAAGGAAGAGGTTACCAGAGTAGAAACGCAAGGAGGGTATGGCGGTGAAGATGGGAGTAGTCAGTAATCAGTAATCAGTCACCACCGCAATCGATGGAGACAGACAGATCTCTCCTTGAGAGGCTCAGCTCTCCAAAGTCTCAAATAGTCAATCAATCCCCAACCCATGCCCGGGAATTCACTGCATTTCGCCTCCATTTGTCTTTTTCTTTATTCCTAATTTCTTATTATGTTCCCATTTCTTTTCTTTTTCTTTCTCCAATTGTCAAATAACACAATACCAAATTAATCCTTTTCTTTTTCCCTTTCCTTCTCTTTCTGCTTTTCACTTTATTTGTTTTTTCTCCACGCAACTCACCTGTGTGTGTGTACACATCACTTTTTTTAAAATATAATCAAAATTATTTCTTTATTTTATATTAAGCTTTTTTTTAAGCTACTGGCATGTGATTTTGGCTTCTTGTAAACATAAACATTAATTTCTAAAGCTTGTTCTCATAATATACAGTGGGATATTTAATTTGTTTGATTGTTCAGAATACATTGGATCCAATTCATGAAGCTTTTTTTTTTGGCCAAAAACAAAATCATGAAGCTTTTATGTATTTTTTTTTTTTGGTCAACTGTATAATACTACATAGCAGCCCAAAGCTGGGAGAGAAAAGAGAGGCTTGTAGTTGTAGGGCCTGCAAATAGAAAAAGAAAAAGAAAAAGCAGGGCTTACAGTGTCAACAGAAAAACATGACAGGAGAAAACAAGCCCAAGCAACACACTTGGGAATGGGAATGCCTGCAACACTCCACTAGCTGAGTAAATCACCTTGATCATCTCTTAGTATTAATACTGCTATAGCCCTTTTTCAATCATTTAGATTTGTTGCTGCATCCACATTAATCTTCAAAACACCTTCTGGGGGAGGCCTCCAGCTAACATTAACATGTACTGTTTCTATATCAACTTGAGTAGATCAGTCATTGGTGTTTGATGACATCAGTATTAGGCTGATAGCACAAGATAAGGTGGTAATATGAGAATCCAAATGCCAATTGGTAGAGTTATTAAGGAGGGTCTAAGCCCAATCAACTAGAAATGTCAAATCCATCAACATGACCAATTGAGTGAGTGAAGCCCAAATGCCAAGCCTCCATAAACAAACATGAACTCACTCTCATTCCTTCACCTCTGTCTTTCTTTTCATTTCATAACTTTGGATATGGCACGAGTGTTTCAGATATGAACTCACTCTCTTTGACTTTATCAACAAACATTTTTAAGATAGACACCAGTAAAAATAGTAAAATATATAGTTGCAACGCTTTGCTACGACAATAACAGCAACGATTTGACTTAGTAATCAATCATTCAAAACGAAAGACATTGAAAAAAGTCAATTGAAGCTACATCATGAAAACTAACCTATAATAAATAGCTATTATAAGAAAATTCAGAAAAACCAAACTTACTCCCAGACTACAGAAGTCAGTCAATACTGCTTAATCATTCTAAACTTTTTTATTCACAATTTGGTTCAACGATTTTATTTGACTAAGTTTTAAATAGATCCCACTACTTTAAAAAAAAAATTACAATGTAATCATTGGATGTATATATTGAAGATTTGAAGAACGTGTTAACTTTTAATTACTTAATATAACAGTAAATAGGACCCAATTGAAGGTGTGAATGGATTAACAGAGCAGTTCAATTGATTTATCTTGGCTTCATGTATTTGTCTCACATAATAATTTTCAATAAAATCTCTATTTTTCATTAAAATAAAAAGAGAAATAAAAGCTATAAAATTTAGTGACAAATCATTTATATGTCATCATGTGAATCGGTGATCATGAACTGTTTGAGCTTTAGATGAAAACGGTATGAAAATGCATGACCTCAAAAACTGAACAGTGTGTGCGATACAGTAAAGCTAAAAAAAAGTCTATGCGTTGATCCTTTTGGATATTGCATGCTGTGTTGGATGCACCTAACATTTTTTTTCCCCTTCTTTTGGGGTTTGTTAGAGATCGGGTGTCAAGATTTGGGTAAGCTCTGATTTCAAAATTTTCCACCTGTTTGACAATGTCTTTTGAAAAATACTAATTAATTCAAAAGGACGCATTCTAGAAGTGAACAATAATAATCTATTTGACCTTTTTGAAAGAAGTAGGAGAGAAAACAAACAATAAACCAAAACGTGAGGTTGTGATTTGTGAAGGTGTGAACCCCCATTAAAGTTTCAATCCCTTTTTTAAAAGAAAAAACACAGCAAGTAATATTAGTATATTTCCTGCCTTTATGACAGGTCAGTGTTTGCGTGTCATGCTAATTGCTAATCATTAACTTAATTAGTGCAAGAGTTCATCTTCATGTGTTAGTAAATGAATGGTAATTAGATTAGAGTTAATTAAAAGAAAGAATGGTATTGGGAATTGCTATACAAAATTCAGAAACTAGTCATCAGAAGAAGAGGTCCAAGAATGTAATGAAGAAGGTTGAGCTAAGCAAGCAGCCAATGCTTTGTCTAAACAATCTACAACATGAGACATGAAAGGCCTATCTCTGCCTTCAAGAGTGACACAGTCAGCAGCCAAATACCCCACAAATGCCACACCTTCAATCTCATAAGGCGTAGGGGGTGGGACCCTCCTATCCAAAACCCTATGGATGTCATCCTGCACAATGTAGGGCACCACAAAGTCCACCACATTCCTAGGCATCCCATGTTCATTCCTATGGATTGCCTTGTACCCACTCAGTAATTCCAACAATACAACCCCAAAGCTGTACACATCGCTCTTTGTGGTTAGATGTTGCAGCCTGTAGTATTCTGGGTCCATGTACCCTACAGTGCCTGCCGCTAGGAGTGAGAGATGCGAGTGTTCATCTTCAGGGTCAGGACCCATAAGGGATAGCCCAAAGTCTGAAACTTTAGCACTCCATTTGGCGTCTAATAGAATATTTGCTGATTTTATGTCTCTATGGATGATGGGTGGAATGGCATATTGGTGTAGGTACTCTATGCCTCTGGCTGCGTCTAGAGCCACCTTGAGCCGTCCTAACCACGAACCCAAAGGACAATCCGAGGACCATGTGGTGTGGTCGTGGAGATGGTCGTTTAGGCTGCCATTGCTCATGTATTCGTACACCAAGATTCGCTCATTGGTGTCCTCGAAGAACCCAAGTAATCGTACGAGGTTTTTGTGGTTGAGTCTGGACAGAGATTCTAGCTCATTCACGAAGGCATGGTCTCTGTCTTTGTCTTGTTGGCCTGGGAATCTGTAGGATGGGGAATTGGGTGATATCTCTGCTCTCTTGATTGCCACTTGTCTTCCATCTTCAAGAGTAGCGTGATAAACTGACCCAAAGCTTCCCGTCCCGATCTTGTGATGCTCTGAGAAGTTGTCTGTGGATTTGAGAAGAAGTTGCAGAGAGAATTCCTCCAAATGGCCTCCGTTTCCAAGGCTTATTATATGACTCAGTCTCTTCTCCAGCACCGGCGTTGGGGTCTCCGGCGGGTCATCTAACCGGCCGGAGTCATGGACACGGCGGCATCCTCTGCCTTTGCAGTACTTGTAAACAAAGAAAGCCAACACAAGCAATAAAGAAACAGAACCAACACATCCAACCACAAGAAAACCCACCATTTTGTGACTCCAACCATCATTGTTAGTATTAGTATTACCACCAGGTTGGGATTGATTGGATTCCAGTTGAGACTGAATGAAACAAGGCTTGCAAATGGATCCTTGAGTACAGAATTCTTGAGTATTGGACACTGGACCACATGGACATGTACTTGTTGTACAAGGGCCAGGAAGGACCTTATTATCAAACACCAAACTACCATTTGCCCCCAGAATCTCATTCCTTCCCCAACAAATCAAGGACAAGTTATCAGTCACAACCCCACAGAAAATGTCTTGTTTTGCTGTGATTGCTTCAAAATAAGTGTCTCTCAAGTTGGAAGGCAAGCTGAAATTATTTGAGCCCCAACACTGGAGTGTTTGATTCACTGCTCGAATTGCGCAGCCTCCATTCTGTCCCAACGCCAAAGAAATGAAGGAGCCTTGAGGTAAGGTGGAGATAGAGAAGGGTAGGTTACCCCAGCAATTCAAACTATTATTAGAGGAGAAGATAGCGCAAGCGTAGGAGGAAGAAGCAGAGATTAGAGAGTAATTCCCAGAGGGTGTAGTGTCAATTACAGTGCTATTATTGCTCCCTATGCAATCAATTTTCTGGGTCATGGAGGATATCCCACACACGAAATTGCTTCCGACAGCTATAGTGGACAAGTTAGAAGAGAGTTTGTTAGTTGGGTTGTTGAGATCACGCCACTGCCAACAGTTAAGGCCGTTGGAGTTGTTGGTGGCACAAATGTGGGAATTGGCTGCAGCAGCATCAAGATTTTGAAGGAGAGGGCCACGGTAGACTCGCTTGGGGGAAACATTTGTTGCATTGGAAGAGAATCTCCAACAAGACATGATTGAAGTTGAAGTAGAAGAGGTTGGTGTCGTCCTTAAAGCACAGAGAAATCCATTTCCGCCTGCAATCTCAGAGAAAGAAATATTGGGGTTGAGTTGAAGTTGGATTCCTTGAGGGAAGCTGGTACAGTTGAGACGTGTTTGTGATTGTTGTTGCTGCAAAGCACAAATTAATGTTTGATTGGAAGATAATACAGAAATGGAAACAGTTGAGAGTGAATCAGTGGGGATCAGAAAATAAGAGAGAAAGCAGAAGAGAAGTAGGAGGAGGAGGTGGGGATTAAGAAGAAAAGCCATAGAAATGAAAAGAAGAAGAGATGGATAATCTCATGGTGGTGGGATGATAGGATTAAAACAGAGTGAAGAGGATGGATGGATTTTATGAAAAAAAAAAAAACAAACAAACAAACGAAGCAAAGGAAGGAAGGAAGTACGCGGTTTGGGAGAAAGAATGAGAGTGGAGGAATTGAAGACCATAGACTGAGTCCATAGGAATTTGGAAGAGTTCCTTTGTACTTTTCACCAAAAGGAACCAAAGAGAGCGTGTGGAGTCACACTGGTCCACATGCTTCTCCATCATCTTCAAATTTATCTAACTTCGTCTTTTGACTTGGACCAAAATAATAATAATAAAGGAATGGAAATTATATTTGTATTATTAATTGTAGGGGTTCTTTTTATGTATGTATTAAAAAAAGAATACAGCCTTTCATTCCACGAGTCTTCTTTAATATGCATGTATACAAAATGTCCATTCTATTGATAAAACAAATAGTTTTATAAGAATACAAATAAAACACACCAAATATATATATATACAACACTACTTTGTGGCCTCGTGGGCAACGTTGTGACTGTTTTCACAATATGTTCGGCTAAAACTGACTACGCTTTTTTACGTAATAAAACCGAGGAATAGCTGTTTTTTTTTTAGAAAACTAAAGTCTTTTAAGTTCTAAATCTCAGAAACAAATTACCAAATATATATATGATTTGGAAATTATGAAATAACTGGAACTGGAAAGATAATATAGTTGACTAGATCGCAGTTTTGACAGTAGATAATGTGTTGTATGGGCCAATGAGGACTTGGTTATAAATTATAATGTTTTGAAACAATCTTCAAATCAAGGAATTTACAAATGGTTGAAGTAAACAAATATATGATATTGGTGTTGTTCAACTCCAAGCTTGTCTCTCAAATAAATACTCCAATGATGACAGGATGAATACAAGTAAACTTTTCGGCCAAAAAGAAAAAAGAATACAAGTAAACTTCCCACTCAGGTCTCAACTCCAACAATAAAATGAATACTCCAGACTTGGATCAGCATTAATTAGCATCATTATATTATACGGAATAACCAGACTTTGTACTTACTGGATTAAAATCGAATTCAAATCACTTGATATGGTTATTAAATAAAAATTAATTGATTTCTGTGCAACTATATTATATTAGTCGAATTATGTATAAAATTAAACTAACGGTCACAAATAACAAACTCTACTGCATGATCAATATATCAGATTACTAAGATGTGTGCGAAAGAGTTAGGCTGATTGAATAACCATTTCAATTTAATTCTACTGTTTGATCTAGTTAACCAGTGAAGCCGAGGTACAACCACAACCACCATACATGAACACTAAGGGTATGTTTGGATGGGGTGTCAATGGGGGAATGGAGAGGAGAGGAAGGGACGAAAGGTAAAAAAATTATGTTTGGAAGTTTTTTTAGAGGAGAGTGGAGTGGATAAGGAGGGACACTTGGCACCCCAAAATTCAATTTTTGCTGGCACCCCAAATTGGGGTGCCAAGGGAGGAGAGGACAATTTTATTATTTATTAATGACAATTATATCCTTATACTAATCAAAATTAACATGTGACCACTCCATTCCATTCCATTACTAATAACTTCCAAACAAGATTAACAAGTGTCCATTCCTTTCCTCATTAAAAACTCCCAAACAACATATCTACTCAGTCCATTAATATCCTCTCCTCTCCACTCTATTAGTGTCCATTAATGTCCTCTCCTCTCCATCTTCACTAAAACTCCCAAACATAGCCTAAGGGTATGTTTGGATGGGGTGTCAATGGGGGGAATGGAGAGGAGAGGAAGGGACAAAAGGTAAAAAAATTATGTTTGGAAGTTTTTTTAGGGAAGAGTGGAGTGGATAAGGAGGGACACTTGGCACCCCAAAATTCAATTTTTGCTGGCACCCCAAATTGGGGTGCCAAGGAAGGAG
>QANZ01002037.1:73010-108821 GCA_003254925.1 Chamaecrista fasciculata
AAGTTATGGGACCAAAATGAAACCTTTGTCATAGTTATGGGACCAAAATTGCAACAAAAAAAGTTATGGGACCAAAATGAAACCTTTGTCATAGTTATGGGACCAAAATTGCAACAAAAAAGTTATGAGACCAAAATGAAACCTTTGTCATAGTTTTGGGACCAAAAGTGCACTTAAGCCAACTAATTAATACGCAGTTGAAAAAGCAGTTTTATGATCAATTATTTGGCATGCACTTGTCCATTGTATTGTATATATGTGGCTGCTACTTGCTTGAAATCGTAAGAACTAATCAAGTTTAGCTCTCTTTTAAAGTCAACATTTTTAAGAATATAGTGGCGTTAAATATTTGATTAGAAGATTTTATTGTTCTCTTTTTATTTTGTATTTGTGTTGGAGTTTCTGAATTCTGCCAATATTTTGAGTTTCAAGTATATAATTTTCCATAAATTCAGAATATTACACATAAAAATATTTTTAATCCCTAAATTTAAATTGAGTTAACAATTTAGTTATCAAATAATAAACATCCATAACTCTGTTCTTGAATAACTATAATTATCAATTATTAGGTATTTAAGAGTTAATCCTCATCTAATTAAAGATGTAGACATTAAATATTGAGATGATCTCATTAAATATGTATGTGACTATTAAAGTAGATAGATTAAAAGAAAGAAGACAATTGTATTGTATTGATGAGATGATCTCATCAAATACAATCCCATAAAAAAATCCCCCCTCTCTCTTTTATGAGAGTCGAGTTTTTTCTCAAACGTCTCATCGTGAGAAACTACCTCTTTCTTTCACGAGATATGAGCTATTTCAGGCAAAAAAAAAAAAAAGACAATTTAAAAAAAGAAAATCTCAAATAGTTTATCTAGTATTAACTTTTTCACACAGTTGTACATTAACCATTATCGCGACTATCAACTTTTTTTATATGGAAGAGAAAGCACAAAACCAAAAGAAACTACATAATTGAGACCGACACAAGTCTGGGGATTGAACCCTACTTGTGTCATTTGTAAGAGCATTAAAACAGTTGAAGGAGGGTAAAAACGTAACGAAAGAACCACTGTTGGATCCAACATTGGCTAAGATATCCGCCACCCTATTGCCCTCTATGTGAGCATGGGAAATGTGCGTATGCCAAGGTCTGTCGCAGAGCAAATTAATACTTTGGATCAAGGTGAAAAACTAATGACACTCCGAGCAACCCTTCTTGATAAGATTAATCGTAGTTAATGAGTCACTCTCAATCCAAATTAACCTTCTCAATCCCCCAATCACAAGTCATACATAGGCCCAACAAGATACCCCACAGCTCCGCTCCAAGCATTGTGCCAAACCTTAGGCCACGAACAAAACTTGTAACCCATCTCTCCAAACTGTCGCGCAGCACTCCACTATAGCCCGTGGAAGCTCCACCATTACGACAAGCACCATCCACATTGCATTTAATCTAGTCGTCTTTGGGAAAAGTTCAACCAATGAGGTTTTCCGTTCTACCATACCCCACCCTAGCGAGTTTTAACTCATTGTTAATAATCTCTTGGGACTGGTGCAAAGTCCCGTAGCGAATTTGTTCAGTAGTTCTACTCTCTTGTCTGAAGATCACGTTGTTCCTCTCTCTCCAAAAGGACCAAACAGTCACCACGACTATTAACTTTTTCATATTTGCAATTCATACTTAGAATTTGAAAATAATAAAAAAGGTAAAGTAAATGAATCTTGACGTTGATGGACTTCTGACCACACCCGTCCATAGGTGGTCAAAAATATCAGAATTAATGCACTATAGTGGTGTAATCCAAGTTGATCTCTCGAAGAACTTTTGTGCAAAGTTTAAAAGCAATGATACCAAATTATCACTAATCGGGCAAAAGCAAAAGAAAGTTGTTCTTTGAATGATTATCTATGACCTAAAACAATAATTAAATAAAGCAATAATATTTTTTGGTTTTTGATTAAAAGGACTGAATTGAAAGACAAAAATAATAAATTAATGGATTAACCAAATTGAGAGAGTACCCGACAGAGCAATTGGATTAATCAATCATCACTACTAAAGATAAACGGAGCATCTCACACAAATCATCCTAAGGTAGTCACTAATAACTCAATGACCTAGGCTAACAATGTTATCATGAAAATACCTCAAATAAGATAAATCATAACAAGAACGGAAAACCTTCATTCAATTGATGATAAAGAAGATCAAGAAACATAATCTTTATAACAAATACCATTGTCAAAACTCAAAACTATATACCTATAATTATAACCAAACTAGTATAGACTCTAGAGTTACAATCAAGATATAATTAAGAAATAAAATCAAGTTCCTAATCAAGAATCAGAATTCACAAATAGTTCTTAGGTCCAACTAGAAATCAAAAACAATAAAGTAAACCCTAATTCTAGTGTGAGAAAAACTCCCTAATGGTGAAACCCTAGTTCATGCTTTGCTCCAATGCTCCTCCGGGATGAGTGTTTAGCCGCTCATGGTGGACAGATGAATAACTTCAGAGTTGACAGCCATATGATTCCACAAAAAGCTTCACGAGAAGATGAAAACGGCTAACCGAGATACGAAATGTGTAAAACTCTCTCTAAGCAAGTGTGTAGCCTCCAAATGACCTCAAAACCTTTCATATATCAAAATTTCGGCTCATCCCTGAAAAATCTAGGTCAGAATCATCCAAATCAGGCTTGGGCCTTGTTAATTAAAATTAATCGCAGATTCTGCCGCGGAATCCGCCCACGGCCAAATCCACGGCGAGATCTGGAAAATTCAGATTTTTGTGCTGATTTGGTCCCTGACTCGTCTCCAATGATCCTCGAGTCTCTCTTTGAGTATTTCAATGCTTTGGACTATATTTAGAAATGTCAAGAACATTGAGAAACTAAATGAATTCTCAGGATAAAAGAGGATCAATCAAATGATAAAGATTAAACCCGAGAAAACTACAAATTAATCACAAAATAGTCCAAATAATCATCAAACCTCAAGGCATCATATTTTTTCATAAAAGGACATAAAGACATGCAATTGAATCCCAAATGAATATAAAATGCCCTAAAATGTCACTAAAATATATGATGAAATATGGTTAGATCAACTTCTCTAAATAAGTGTAAAAAATTTAGTGTATTCTTCAAATATGATATTTAACAGTGTCATATATATATATATAAATATATATTTAATATTTAATATTTAATGTTTATAAATGTCACCAGGTTAAATTAACAAAGAATATCTCAAGAAATTTATCAATTAATGTTTGTCATTGTCTAAAGATTAAATTGTACATTTCTAATATTTAAAGATTAAATCATAAAAAATATACAATTGTAGAGACCAAAAAATTTATTTTCTCTCTATATTTAGATAACAAAATTAGATTTTGTTTTGGATAAAGATAAAAAAAATTAGATTATACATTATTTTGTTATAGCTATTAATTAATATCATGGATAATGTCTTTTTATTTTTTTGGTAAGGATGGATTATGTCTTTTTTATCTCGAGTGTAAAGTCGCCAATAGCTGTAAGCTGTCAATATTTACCAAAATCGCGTTGGGCACAAGATTAGTAACTACAACAGTGTAACACACTCAATTCTCAAAACTCTCGTCTCCTATCCTCCACCAGACCACTACCGTCGTTAGTCGCCGCCGCCGGAGATTGAGGATGGCCACAGTCGCCACCACCGCACGGCCGCCACAAGCCCTTAAATTGGAGTCTCTTACTCGCATAGACACCACCACCCTCTCCCAGTCTGAGCTCCAAGCCCTCTCTCTCTGCTCAATCTCCGCTTTCGATCTCCGCTCTACCACTCACCTCGTTTTCCCCAAAGTCGACCGCTCGCTCTTCAACGAGAGCGCCGGCTCACGCCGCCAGACCTTCTCTCGACCCCGCAAAGCCCAATCCACTTCCGATTCCCCCACCGGTCACCGCCGTCGTGTCGCCGGGCTTCTTCCCACTCCGAAACTCCCTCCTGTCCCTGATGATGATCCAGAAAACATACATAACCGCAAGATTATAGATTATCTGAAGCAATTGATCAGGGAGGACCCAAAGTTCGATCAAGTTGAGCTTGCGCCACCTTCTGTTTCCGCCGAAATTGTTCCAATTCCCGCATCAAGGGTGAGAATGGTGGAGGGAGAGGATGTGGGGTCGGTGAAATTTGGTGGGGAAAGGAAGAGGAAAAGGGGTAGGAAGCCCAAGGTGAAGGTGGATCTGAAAGAATGCTATAGAGAGATGGAGATTATGAATAAGAATAATGTTGCCGTTGATCTTTCTGCCTTGGAAAATGCAGAGGATCCCTTTGCTGAGGAGTTAAGGAGAAGGACTGTGGGGTTGCAGAGTGAAGAGGAGCTGTTAGGGTTTTTGAGGGGTTTGGAGGGACAATGGGGTAGTAGGAGGAAGAAGAGAAAGATTGTGGATGCCGGAGAATTCGGGGATGTATTGCCGGTTGGTTGGATGCTTCTATTAGGTTTGAAGAGAAAGGAAGGTCGCGCGTGGATTTATTGCCGAAGATACATAAGGTGGTATTCTTGCTAATTTTACTCTTCTAGATCTATGTGCTGCTGAAAAAAGAGATGATTGATTCACAAACTTTTTAGCTTAGTTTGCCCTTTTGTTTTTCCTTTTGTGGCTTGCATGGAGCAAAACGGCTTTGCAAAGTAGATGTTTCGGTTGTTCATTCATATTGTTAAGATCGGATAACTTTCTATGTGGAATAGAATGAATGAGTGATGCACCACCGAGCGTGTCTGGTTGATCAAATTTAACCAAGGGTTTCGGGTTCGAAACTTGGAAAGTGGGAGAGCTTTGCGACCTTTTTGATCTTACCAACTCGAATAGGATCTTACCAACTCGAATAGGATTAATCTTCGTCTAATAGTTAACATGAATAGGTAGGGATACCCATGGTTCAAAGAAAAAAATGATGACTGATGCCCTGTGCATCAGAAGTGAACCTATGAGTAAACCTTTGACAAAATCAGGTTGCTTATTGTGACGGTATCATTTATGTATTATAGATAATAGCTAGTGTGCATAGCTTTGTCTTTTAAATTATTTTGTACTGGTATGGCTAAAGTTAACAGTTGGTAACTTTGAACTTGGGGAGGAAATGGGGTATTCAATAAGTCATAATTAATCAACTTGAAAGGGAAGAGAGATGAAGAGATAAATTCAGTTTTCCAAGTTCTTAATTTGATAAAGTTGCTTCTCCAGTATAGGACACTTAGACACCTGACATCTTATAAAATTCGACCAATATCATCACTTGATCTCTTAACAGGTAAGGGCTTTTCGTTCTCCCTTGCCCTGTCCTCTTTTACTTTTTTTCACCTCGTGAGGGCTTACATACTATCTTATTTGATGTTACAGTCCTAATGGAGAACAATTTGTAACTTGCAAAGAAGCTTCTACGTATCTGCAATCCCTTTTTGGTCACAATGATGTACAATTACCAGTCAATCATACAGGTGAAAGTACGCCGCTGGACAATAGAGTGACTACTGAAAATGTAAGTAGATATGCAGCATACGTTTTATGATTTGGTTAATTGGACATGATTTTTACGGGATGGGATGCAGTCTGCAGGTGTTACCAATGAGGGTGAAGATCAAATGGAGATCATTGCAACTGACTCAGCTGTACCCAGTTCTTCTATATGTAATGAACGATTGAAGGAAGTGGCCTTGTTGGGAATTGAGAATCTTGCAGAAGTCCAGATACATGACCTATTTGAATGTCACAAATGCAGCATGACCTTTGAGGAGAAGGATTCATACTTGCAGCACCTCTTGTCTTTTCACCAGAGGACAACAAGGCGGTACCGACTTGGTTCCACCGTTGGAGATGGAGTTATAATTAAAGATGGAAAATATGAATGCCAGTTCTGCCATAAGGTGTTTCTGGAAAGGCGTCGCTACAATGGTCATGTGGGGATCCACGTTAGGAACTATGTGAGGAGAGGTGAGGACTCACCAGGTCAGGTAAATGTTCAAAGGAGAGAGAAGTCTCCAATGAGTCCAAACAAGGAGGAAATGCCTTCAAGGATTTCTAAAATGGATGCTTTAATTGAAATTGCTCAGAACTCTATTATGGAGAATTCTGCAATGGAAGCCCATGGTAACCATGCTTCCTCTCCTGGTAACCTGAATGAGATTTCTGCTTCAGAAATGGGTGTGGGCAACTTAGATCTTGACAAAAAATTTGTGTCTTTTCTCATTGAACAGCAAATGGAAGATAGCATCACTAGCAAAAATTGGGATCACAATTTAAATCAGCAAGATAGTCAACTTGTGATCATGGATGCACAAGTAGACAAAACTGATGGTGGTAATAAAGTTATAGATTCGAAGTTCGTTACCTGTCTGGATCACAAAGGCTTGTCAATTATAAACAAGCAAAATGATAACGCGTCTGAGAACTCCAAGGGAAAAGATAATGAGGCATTCACTGTTGATGGTTTTGATCAGTCTGGGGTGGATTTGGAAGGAATGTCTCAAGATTCTTTACTTCCTTTATCTGGTAATCACATAATCCCTGTAGGTCAGAGTGATGGAAATTCTGGTAGCACTAATACTATGGAGCAGTTTAAGCTTGATGAAGGAAGCAGAATTAACAGTGAGATCTTAATTGGGTTAGGTGGCACAAAAGATGTGTCTGTTGGCTCTAATATCCAAGAGATAGCAATGCCAACTTCTGAAGAGAATGCACTCCAGTCAGGGGTTTCTGCTCCCTCCATTTCCATGGTGCAATCTTTGGATTGTTTTCCCTCTTTCAC
Source organism: Chamaecrista fasciculata (assembly GCA_003254925.1). Taxonomy (NCBI): domain Eukaryota; kingdom Viridiplantae; phylum Streptophyta; class Magnoliopsida; order Fabales; family Fabaceae; genus Chamaecrista; species Chamaecrista fasciculata. Next base: position 79,822 of record QANZ01002037.1, read on the forward strand.
TGAACTCTCAGATAAGGTATAAGTCATATCCTCTGGCTACCATCATTGCCAAGGTTTCTTACATGTAGAAAATCCATGAGAATCTACTTACAACTATTATTTTAGGGTCTTTCAAAGAAGTATTCATTGGGGCCTTTATTGTTTGTTGACACAATCTCATAGGATGTAGTCACTACATTTGGCAACATGTGTCTCTTAATGTATTCAAAGTAGATCTTGTATTCAATCATTGATGTAAATTTCCATTGTATACAAAAACTTTTGTGGTGCATATTAGTTTCCGTAAGATAGGGCAATTTTAGGAACCATTTTTTGTTTTCTGGAGCATTTGTTGATCTATAACTAGTCTTTTAAGGTGGTTTCTGCATAAAAGTTAATACCTCTCTGTAATCGCAAGTATAATTTCTGCTTTTCTTTCCTTAAATCTAATATACTTTAACCTGCTATATAGTTACTCTTTAGAAGAGTCATCTAGTTAACCAACATCTGACAGACTAGAAGTGATAGAGTAGCTTACTTTCTTAATTCGTTTTTGATTAAATGATATGTAGTTATGTACCTCACTTCTCAGTTCTCTAGTGTCTTTCAATGTAGCAATTATTGTTGTTTCTTATATTTTATACAAACAGAAAAGAAGGACAATACTATTTTGGGTGGGTGCTGCAGGGCTTGGGCAAGGGGTGTAAGGATGCTTGTATTACATCTTAGTTTCTTGAACTCGACCATCTCTGCTGAGTTTTGAGAAGTCCTAATCTCTAAGTCGTGAACATATGCTTTTGTACTACAAAATATGTTGTCGGGTCAAATTATTATGGTTCTTGTTCTGCCTTCATATCAAACTTACTGCCACTAATTAGGATTAGGATATTTGAATTTAGCACCATTAGCACCAAGTTCTATGACATAACAATTATCTTCTTTCTGCACCCAACCATGATGTGCCGATTGGTTGGTAGTGCTGATCCTACCTTGTAAAATTTTTGTTGTTATGGTTTATTGACAGGGGGAAAACCAATTTTGCAGTGTTGACCACAAACATGATAATGTAAATGGGTTCCAGGAACCAAGGTTGGATGATTTTGTAAATGTACAAGATTCTCTTTCACTGCCTCATGCATCAACAGATTTGGCCAACAGGCAAATCAGAGGGTCACATGCTTCCTCAGTTCAGTCTGAATCACAAGATACATTCAGAAATCAGATCAGAACTCTGTGTGTATGGTGTGGAATAGAGTTTAATTATGATCTCGTCGATTCTGAAATACAACCGGATTCCGTGGGATTCATGTGCCTGGCTTGTAAGGCAAAAATATCTGGTCAAATCAATGTGTTGGACAGTGGATCAACATTAAATGCTGACCATCTTTAATCCAGGATGTTCTCATTCAATGTAGAAGGATAATTTGTAGCTGGATGACTACTGATTCTCTCTCTCTCTCACCTTATGGTATCGGTTTGATAACAATTACTAATTGTTTCAACTTATAAATATTAGTGTCTTCTCAGCTAAAAGATACTATAATTTAACTGATTTACTTCTGTAGTATGACTGCTGTAATCGTAGTTCAGAAATGCGATGGTAGCAAGGTATCATATTTTGAGTAACTTTGAACTTGATTTCTACTTTAGCAGCTGATTGGTATTTGGACTTTGGAAGATCAGTGGAAAGAGAGGAACCTGGAAATGGTGATATCAGCTTTTGGTGTTTTATGACGACAAAGATTGTATTGTACTTTAGATTAGTTTCTTCTCATATGTTGTATTATGACCATTAAACTGATGTAGTATATGGTATTGGTCTCTGCCCATTGGCATTACTTATTGACAAGCATGTGCAAGTTTGAAGCTTCCGGAATGTTGCATATATGTAGGACCATCATTTAGAGCTGTACTACTTTATGTATGCAATGGGATTATTCAGCAGTTTTTTTGCCAAATTTTGTTTCAGCAATTGTTATAAAATATACTTGATGAGGATGCTGGATGACTTGAGTTTACCAGATGCAAAATAGTTTCATTTTCATTCCTTGTTCTTGCTTCTAGTTTGTTTATATGTCAATGCATAAATCATGGGACTGCAATTTCTTTAAAGCAAATTTTCTTCTTTTTCTTTTTTATTTTCTCGTCAGATTTTTTAATTATAGGATAATAAAAAAGTGTTTATTTTATATAATTAATCATGTAAAAAATTATTTTCATGTGTTCTATTTTTATTAATATATATAACAAAAAGAAAATAAAGTGTAGTCTCTTTTTTAATATAAGATCATTACAGAGAATCCTTTTGTTGAGCCATGCTTTATTCATGACAGCATGAGTTTGATAAAATAATCCGTTGTAGGAGTTTGACAAATGACAATATCAGGAACCACACACAGGAAGTGGATGAATGATGTAAAACATGAGATTTTGAGTCCATATTAAATGACAAGCAATTTACTTTGTTAATAAATTATTAATACAAATACCATTCTCCTTCCAATATGAAAAATAACCGGATCCCATCTCTTTATAATATTTCATTATTCTCATAACTATAGCACTTGATTAATTGGATAGTGCTTATTATGTTGTTAAAGGCTACATTTAGAAAGGAATCAAATCTAGAAAAAAAAAAGGATGAAGTGGAGAAGAAAAGTGGTAGTGATTTTCATCAATAAAGAAATTGGAGGTTATTAGAGCATCTGATTCTTGATGCAATTTCACTGTTAGAGAATAAAGAAGAAAGCATATGTTAGATGAAGCACTGAAGCATGAGATGCGCCATTAGGAGTACACGTTCCACTCATTTATGAGTTGTGTAGAGGCTTAGATTAAAGTCCTTTTGAAATGAATAACACTAGCTGTGGCATTTAGGTTCCCCACTATGCAGCAACGGCTAATTATCTCCAGAGAAATTGATTAACCTTTAAAACTGTTATTTAAATTAAGATTCCTTTTATTTTGGAACAATTATGGGATTTTATTTTGGGTGGCCCAAGCTATCCCCTACCCTGACCGACCAAAGATTAATCTTTCGCGGATCTGAACTTCATTTAAGAGTTGTCGTTGCCAATTGGTTTTTTTTTTTTGCCTGAATCGTTGTCAATTAATTGCTGCATACATAAGGCGGTATTCGAACTCCCGATACTTGTATGTCCTTTATTATTTTCTTACTAGTTTCCAAGGTTGTATTTTTTTTTGTGAACAAGGTCATTTAATTTCTATTTGCTCAATAAAATTCTCTTTTTACTTTGTGTCAGAGTCTAGATTTCCCTTCTTTTTTACGCTGTGATTCCTATCTTTGTTTATGGATAAAACTTAATTAATATAATTTTTTTTATAGTTGTTTTCTTTTAGATTTTAATTCAAAAGAGAAAAATGTAGGTCAAGGTTTATTGAATCATCTTTCTTATTAAGTTCATCATTTATAAAACATTACATAAATTTACAAAAAAAAATATGAAATATACTTTTTTATTTCTTTCAAGTATCTTCTATTGAATAATCAATATAATTCTAATCGAGGCACTATCAAATATTAAAATGTGGACATAGATTTGAATTCATAATCTAATAGGAAACTAATCTCTATCTCTAAATCCAACTCTAGTTGGTTCTCTCATAATCAATTGCAAGAAAATATTTTGACATATATACATCCTATTTTTAACAATAAACTTAATTAATAAAGGTGATGTAATAAACTTTGTATAAAATTTTGACAACAGTCAACAAATCATGACTAGTAAATTTTTGTTAAATATCTCAGTTCCAATTCCATATGGTTAGAGCTTTCAAAAATAAATTTTACGTGATACATTAATTTTAGAAAATAAAATAGCACATGTGTAGCATAAATATATATATATACACTAATAAGATATGCTTTTAAAACATCTCTTTGAGATCATGAGATGCTAACATATTTATTCATGGTATCTTTTTCAAAGAACTAAAGAATTTGTCTTCCAGTTTTTATGCATACGATCACTTTTCTTTCTCTGCCTCGCTGGACAAGTACAAGCCTTCAATTCAAAGAAAAACGCGCATGCAAAAAGGAAAAAGATACCAATCTGCCAGCCATTCAGCATGAGCATGACCATGTTCGTCTCTCTATATATATATCTTCTTGCTGCCTCCATTCTTTTCCATGTAAGAGAAACCCAAAAACACACAACACAATGGAAACTAAGGCTGCTAAATGCAGAAAGTGCAGAATGAGTGGTTTATTCAGCAGACATCATCAATGCTATGATTGCCAAAGAATAATAAACAACAATAATGGGGAAGCAAAAATCCCCTGCAGAGGATGCAGGGCAGAGTTCTCTGTTCCCTCAAACACAACCATATACCGTTGTTCTGTTTGCCAAACCATCAACACTCGTTCAAGTTCTGGTAATTGGCTATCAAATAATAATAAAGATAGAGGGAATGCAATGAGGTTGGTGAAATCTGGAATCAGAGATCTCAAACTTGATACTAAGCCAGAGAATGCTAAGAAAACTGCAAGTTTGATGAATAGTCAAAGTCAAAGGTCATCATCATCATTTTCTTCAATAAGATGCAACAAGCGTGCAGTTCTAGTTGGGGTTACTTACAGGAAAAGGAAGTTCAGGCTCAAAGGAACCGTTAATGATGTCATCAACATGAAGGAGCTGCTAACTAAGATCTTTGACTTTCCCAAAGACTCCATACGTGTGCTCACAGGTATCTTCTAGAACCCTCTTTTGCCTTGTGATTCGATCTACTTGTTCATCCTAGGTTGTCTTTTCAGTTTGTCTGCATGCATATAACAATCATGAATGAATCTATTTTCTAGTCCTTGAATTTTTCCCAAAATTACAATCTAGTTACCAAAAGATATTAGAAATACACTTTTTGGTCTCAGATTTTTTTTACGAACATTAACTATTTCATACCTGAAACGTTATACGTTTGTAAAAAAAATCATGGACCAAAACGTATATTTCTAATATCCAAAGATTAAATCGTAGTATTAGAATAAACTTAAGGACTAAAAAGTAGATTTTGTCAGCCTCAAAGCTTTCTAGGAAATAGCTGGTTCTCTGTTATGATAGATGCTTCCCTTTCAACCAGAGTGACATGTCATGACTAGTCTATACTTTTTCATATCTCTATCACAATTTTAATGATTGGCTATTTCAAAAGTCACTCTAAGATACGATACAAAGTAATCAATCTCATTCCAAAATGCAGAAGATCAACAATTTCCTGAGATGGTGCCAACAAAGAAGAACATACTGGAATCACTGAATTGGCTGGTGGAGGGATGCCAGGCTGGCGACTCGTTGGTATTTTACTTCTCAGGACATGGCGTGCAGCAACCAGATTCCAATGATGATGAGATGGACGGCATGGATGAATGCATTTGTCCTGTTGATTTCATCCAAGAAGGCATTATTCTTGACAATGACATAAACAACACTCTTGTGAGGCCCCTCAAGGAGGGTGTCACACTTCATGCCATTGTTGATGCTTGTCATAGTGGAACGATTCTCGATCTCACACATGTGTACGACCCAGAAAAGTGAGTATTTTCGCTTTTGAAACCAATACTCTTCAGAATGTTGAAGTCTCACATTGCTTGGTTAAAAAGCTTTCTAATTCTATATATATAATGAGACAACCCTCTCTTTTTTAGAGCTCTTTTGGGGTGAGTTAGGCCTTTCTACACTCAGACGGTCTAATTCATCCCACTCCTACAAAACTAGTCAATTCCCTAAAAGTTTAAATTACACGTGTTATTGCAGCAAAAAATGGAATGATAACGCGCCACCTTCTAAAGGACCTGTTAAAAAGAACACAAGTGGAGGGACAGCAATTTGTATCAGTGCTTGTGGGGATAGTCAGATGGCTGCTGATACCACTGTGAGATTTCTTGTTCAATGCTTCTTGCTAATGATTATGCAATGCGATATGATGATGATGAAGCTATAACTTGTGAAAATTTATGCTTTTTCATTGTGCAGGCTTTCCGTGGTAAGGGAATGAATGGTGTTATGACCTTTTTATTCACAAAAATCATCAGACAACACCCTGAGATAACATATGAGGGCTTGATACAAAAGATGGATGAGGAAATTCAAATGATCATCCAAAACAGTTGTCACCCCTCTTTCTTGCGGCATATGTTTCGCCCAAAAATTGCACAGGTTGGAATTTTTTCCCTTTTTTTTTATGCTTTCACTTTTGACATCATCCTCGTGAAGAGTGGAATTCAGTCAAGATTTGTCTCCTTCAACCAATAAAATAACTTATCAAGATTCTCTGGAATCATTTATTTTTTTCTTTTCAATTTGTGTAGTATGGCATGTGATTTGGTTTTTCCTAATGAAATTGGATTTATGTGGACCGTTTCAGGAACTTATTATATCATCATCTGAAAAATTTGATGTTTCAAAGAAGATTGTCACATTATGAGCATGCAAGTTGGGAAGAACAATCCACTCATTTCACTGCTAGATTGCAAGAACAGATCAAGACTGTCATTTTCACATCAGTTGTCCCTGATAGCAGAGAGATTTCTAATACTGAACAATAAACATTTTTGTTATCCAAAAATAAGAAAATATAAAACAGATATGGAACTGTCTGATGATCAGAAAAATATGTAAGATTTGTATTAATAATAATACTTCTATTTCACAGTTAACTTGTGCTTAACTTTCCAGAAGTTGTGGTTAATGAATGCAATTAAAGTTACCCATAATCGGAAAATGAGTTCCAAATTGAAATGCTTCTTTTAACAACTGAAATCTAAAATCTAACTGGACAGTACCATGTTAAACAATTCTTTTATATATGCAGAAATCATATATATTCACAATGAATTTGCTCTTTCTTGCCTCCATTCTCTCAACTCAGCAAGAAACTGGTTGATAGAGATCTCAAAGCATATAAATCTGGAGAAAAAGCAATAATTATTTTTAGAATATTAGTAACTAAAATCTCTTCAGCATGAGTGGGTAAAGCCTTATAAACTCAACCATTTCAGCTAATCCATAACCACTGTGAATTTCAAAAGGTGAAATGTTTTTGTTTTCTTTATAAATACAGATGCCTAGACCAATTGCAACGTGTAATAACATTAATTACACTAATTACTCAATTACCAACATTAAACTTAAAATTCTTGGTTTTACTTTACCACTGATGATTCTTGGAACATCAACGAGAGATTCTATTAGAAACGTGTCAGTGTCTTCCGTTTTCATTCACTTCACACGGAAGAATGCTCCGTAATCTTCCTCAACAAAGAATTTTAAGTCTTTTTCCTAAATCCTATGAATGTTCATTGTACAAACATCATTCTCTTATATCTAATATATAAACAAATATCTGGAATATATTCATCCACATTGAAGAAACAAAAGGTCAATCAGTCACTCTCATACACATCTATTTATATATATAACAATTTTGTGATTCTTTTTGTTAATGACATAAAGATAAAAGTAAATTATATGAAGAGGTCAAGTTCTTAATCAGAAATTCTACTTCTTTCTTTTACGTTGTTCTTCTTTTAATTAAAAAAGAAAGAAAGAATGTATAACAACTAAAGAGACAAATCGATGCAACTTATAAAGTATTTCACTTTTGATGTTTCAAGGTGAGGAAACAATACATAACACAAAGAACAAAATCATATATATCCTCTCACACAAATAATTAATACTCAGTTACTCACCCTTGATTAACACATTTTCAAGACATTTACCAACAAAAAGGTAAGCATTACATTATGCATCCTTAAGTTTTCTACCAAATTTTCTGTTTCTTTCTTTCTTTCTAAATGATTACAGGATAACTTTCTCACTCATTTGTTTTATGATATATGTAAAGACTAATATTTATTTGAGTCAAGAAATCTTATAACGAGAGTAAAATTCTCTGAAGAATCTCTTTTAACAAGATTTAAATGCAAGACTTTATTTTGGATGATTAGTGTATTTATCACTTCAACTGTTATAATTTATTTATTTATTTACTTTATTTGAATGGAGAATGTCAATTGTGACATTAATATTTTAATGGTTGACCCTTCATTTGATAATTATATAAAAGTAAACTCAACGGCGCAGCCTGTAAAATGCTGTGTTCCCACTTCCTAAAAAGGGATTTACAGCCTGCAGATACCATTATTCTTGATTAGAAGTTTCCAAACGATTTAATAAAGAATTTTAGTAACATTTAGTTGAATACAGAATGAGGAGGAAAGTTCAAATTAAGAAATAAAACGCCCTCGACGCGTGAGGAAGATTATAAAATTCGACTTTTTTCTTTCCAACTTAACGGCAAGCAATGGATAATATAGACTATGGTATTAGGTTCTGCCTGATTTTTCAGTTGGCATAACATAACTTTCTCAAAAACAGATGTTGTAAAGTTTTGATAAAAATATAAATTTTTAACACTAATACTAAAAAGTTACAAATACTTCACTTTAATACTTCACTCAGTGAAAAGTAAACCAAAGGGCAAAGAGTATCTGATTCTGCAATTTACTGCCCACACATAGGAATTACCTTTAAAAAATCCTCCAAAATAGTAAAATAATTTAAGGTACTTGAAATTTATGAAAAAACATAAAAATGAAAGATTGAAAATTAGTCTCACATTATATTCTTTTCCAATTTTTAATTTTTTAAACAAGGATAGAATTCTCAATCTTATTCTCTTCTCTTTTATTTTCCTTTTTTAATCTTCAATCATAAAAATATATGTTGTGAAAGCTGGCTTGACGTTGCTGTTGATCTACCCATTCATCAACATATTGCTTTTTGTACGTTGTTATTCACCAAAAGTCCTTAACCAATCTTGTTGCACTTGCACGCAAAAGGTTGTTAAATAAAAGACAAAAAAGAAAGAAAGAAAGAAAGAAAACAGATAAAAACAAGAAATCGTAAGCATAATAATTCGCCCAAAAGAATATTCTACATGATCTACTGTAGGAGAAAAAAAAGTATCACAAACACAAAAATAGTAAGATAATAATAAAGTATTTATTCTTTAAATTTAGTCTCTAAATAATTAAAATATACAATTTAATCAATAAAATATCATTATCAAAATTTGATTTATGACAACTATGTTTCTGAATTTAAATAATTTTATACTCTTTTATTTTTGAAATTGTATTTGTATTTTTAAATTTATATTAAATTGATACTTTTTATTCTTGAATTTGGCTTAAACGTACTGACAATTACAACATTTTAAGAATTGAATTGTATATCTTATAAAAAGATATTATAATTTTTTAAAATTTCATTAAGATTTATGAATATTTAATTATTTATATATATATATATATTTGTGTTAGCATATAATTTTAAAAATTTGATGTGCTAGTATATTTGTACTCGTGCCCTATCCAGTGTTTTTGTCGGTGTTCGTACTTTTCAAAAGTCAAAACACACAGTCTTACTGGATTGATATAAACCTATGTACCAACAAATATTTGGTGTAGTGATTTGGCGAGCTACATCCTAGAGAGAAAAACTAGGTTCAATCTCTAGAGTTGACATTTGGGCGAATTCTGATCATTTCCTCTCTGAGACCCAAATGAAATTAGGATAAAATTATATATAATTTTTAGTAATGTAATTATACAATCAATGGTATATAGCATTATTGACACTTAAATTGGTCTGACTATTTTTCTTATATCATTTCTGGATCAATATAATTCCACCTAGATTCATACTAATTCGTCTATAAAAATACATTTGTGATGGTGACGTAAGAAAAAAAGAAGTAGCATAATAGATTGGCCAATTATGGCCACTTCATTTTTCTCTCTCTAGATTCTTTCTTCTCTCAACAAATTGATCAATATATCAACGTACTTAGACATGAAAATCAGATCATTTACAAATACGATTCAGATTGTTACTTTCTTACCAAAATCTAAATCCAACGCAGAATATACATTCTTTATCAGTAGCCTTGCTAAAATTATAATGGTTTTAGATTCAATTTACGAAGTACTATATATATCCAATTCAACAATTCTACTTCCAATTCTATTGGAGAAGCAGTTGTTTTCGAGATGCAGAGCACCATCTTGCATAGCATGCATGGAGGTTGGGCCAATCAGAGGATGAACAATGTGTAAAATGGTGAAGCCAAAGAGACAGAACCTTCTCTTGCTCTTCCTCTCCTTCTAACTCTTGTATGGTTTCCTCTAACACCTTCTCTAACTCAATCCTCTCACTTATGCTTAAAACTGGTGCATCAGTGCCGTTGCTGGCTCTGCACAACAATGGCAGCCATGATTGTAGCATCTTTAACTTGGTTAGCTTGTTTTGCTCCATTTTGCTTTCTTCAGTTTCATATTGTCCCATGTCTTTGGCTTCCATGAACAAAAACGCTACAAGTAGTTCAAGTGAAAATTAGTTTGGTGAGGGAAGTGTTGAAAGATTTTAACACCTCACCATTGAACATCAATTTTCAAGTTCATTTTTTTTGAAAAAAACAAACCACATTTCTAGCATTGATTCTTTTTCTACTGTGTATTAAAACTTTATGAAGAATGAAAGTGGTAAGAATTACCATGTCCAAAAGCAATTATTAAGTGAAAATTAATAAAAAGCTTTATTAATTTTTAACAATAATTTTGATATTTAAGGATGTATATATACACACAGGCACATAGTGAATGCTATCAAAGAAATGACATAGGCGAATATGAATTTTGTCAATACATGACAAAAAGACACAAGGCCACATTTCACAACACAACTTTTACTTTGGAGAGGTTGAGAAATAATTGCGCTCACAAAGCACTTCTCTGACGATGAGAATCTATTGGGCATTATAAAGTTTGAGAATATACCTAAAACTAAGGGCAAAGGTCTTAATCAAATAAAATAAGAGCTATTTGAAGGATGTCATGCATCATAGCATTCAAAAATTATGTTGCAAGTTGCAATCTACAAGAGAGGTCATTTTGTCCATAACCTACTCCACCAAATCTCCATCCTCCAATAACTCAGCAACTTATCCCAAATTCTAAACACATCTTTCATCATCCTCTTGGAAATAGCTATTTAACATTTATGCCCTTATTTCGCAATTTTCGTTTGTACCTTAAATTTGTTGATGGGTTTCATGCATATCTATGCTATATATTTTTTTTGTTAGAAAGTAATAAATGTACAGTAGTTGCAATATTTTGAACTGGTCTTTTTTTAACAAAATATTAAATTTGCGAAGTCATCGTCATAATGTTAGTGAGTACAAAACTTACACCTCGTTAAAAGTAAAAGTTGTTGATTTATATAAAGTTCTATTCTAAACGTAGTCTATTTAATTTTGTTTAAATTTTCAATTAAAGTAATTCTTTTTGTTATCTCAATTTCATGTACTTCCTCTTTTAGTTACTTTTTAAAATGATTAAAGATAAATTGAAAAATTGTTTGTGACTTGATAAGATTAATGAAGTATTCTATATTAAAAAAAAAAGATTAATGAAGTATTTTGCTTGAGATCTGTTGATACTAAATATAAACATCCCAATTCTCTATGGATTATTTAATTTATATATATAAAAAAAGATAAACTAATTTTAATGAATGAATTACAAAAATGATATCACTCAAATAGATAGATTACAAAATAACATTACATGACTGTTTTAAAAAAAAAAAAAAAAACTAGGTCAAAGTCCTATTTTGGTCCTTCAGTTATGCTCAGTGTTTCAAATTGGTCCCCTAATTATTTTTCGTTCCATATTGGTCCCCCAGTTATGCAAAACTTGACAAAGTTGATCCCTCTAACAGTTTCCATCCATTTTTATTTTAAAAAAAAAATGACAAAACTGATTTTTAACTCCTAAAAGTTTAAAATTTTTGCATCAAGGACCTTTTTTCCTATAACAGAACCAAAATATAAGAAAGAAGAAATAACTTGGGTTTTATTTTATTTCACACCAAAAAAATAATCTCTCACTATACCCTTCTGAACATGGATTTGTTAAGGTTGGATTTGTCGACAACAGAACTGCATTCAGGAGGGAGAGAGAGAGATATTATTTTTTTGGTGTGAATAAAACCCTCAGTTATTCTTCATTCTTATATTTTGGTTAGAGAAAAAAGTCCTTGGTGTAAAAATTTAAACTTTTATAAGTTACAAATCAGTTTTGTTTTTTTTTTTAACGAAAAAATGGATAGAAACTGTTAGAGTGACCAACTTTGTAAATGGGAGACCAATATGGAACGAAANTCTCTCTCTCTCTCTCTCTCTCTCCTCGCCAATTGAGGATTCTTCCTATGAATTCCCCAAATTCTTCGTCGTCGTCCCTGAGGATCAAATTCAAATCTCCAGAAAACTCCCAAATTCTTAAACCCTACCAATAATTGTTGTTTCTTTGCCATTGCTCTGCAACTACTTCTAATTCTTCCCCAAGTCCCATCATCTGTCGTCGTCGTCTTCCTCTGTTTCGACGTCGATTTCTTCGGTCAAACGTCGCTCCTTCGAAAATGGGATCTCTCCGATTTCTCGATACAGTGACCGATTTGGGGAATCCGAGACGATGATGAGCTACAAGGATGTTCTCCGATTTGGGAAATTTTCTGGCGGGAAAATCTGCAGAATTTCCAGAGAGAGAGAGAGAGGAGGTTGTGTTTTTTGTATAAAATAAACTAAAACCCCCATGTATTTCTTCGTTTTTACATTTTGGTTCTATTATTGAGAAAAATGTCCTTAATGTAAAAAATTTAAACTTTTAGGAGTTAAAAATCAATTTTATCTTTTTTTCTAACGGAAAAATGGATAGAAACTGTTAGAGTGACCAACTTTGTCAAATTTTGCATAACTGAGGGACCAATATGGAACGAAAAATAACTGAGGGACCAATTTGGAACTCTGAGCATAACTGGGGAACCAAAATAGGACTTTGGCCTTATTTTAATTATCCTNAAAAAAAAAAAAAAAAACTAAAAGTGAGTTTATGTATTTATTTTGCTTAGTTCTTCAGTTCTTCTAGTATGGGAACAAGTGCACAAAACTTTCATTCAACATTATTTTTTCTTTAGATGGTTGGACGAACAACATTTTGTCCTCTTACGGCTAAGTAATCATTTTTAATTATTGAAACTTTCCAGTTTGAGCACAATGTTTTCTCCTAATCCATCAATTATAACAGGTAATGTCTTTTCAATGCTTCCAAAATTAGGGCACTACTATGAAAAACGCTATTGCAAAAGCTATTGAGTGAGTTTGTTTCAATATGTCTTCTTTCTTTAATTTTCTTTTATTTTTATCTTTAATTTTAATTATATATTTTAAAATTTGTGCCAAATCATGAACAAAAATGGGTTGCGGTATCAATGTACATACCAGAATAATTATTCTCCACACTTAATTTTTCCTTAAACTCCCTATTACTTGAGAAAATACTATCCAATTTATAATAGAAAAAGAATCATGTTTCGTAATATCCATACCAAACGTGGAAGAAAAGAAGTAGTACCTGCGACTTTGACGAGCGCGCCTTGCAATCGCGGCTCAGCCAATAGAGCGAGCCGGCTCAAATTAGAAGCCGAAGCCCACCTCCATACGGCTTCCTCGCTACACCCACAAGCCGCCAATTTCTGAGCCACCCACAACAACTCAGCCGCCAGCTTCTCAGCCGAAATAATCCCACACCGGTTCACCTCCCCTCCTCCTCCTCTCATCCTCCGACCCAAATCCCTAACCGATCGAACCGCTCTCAGAAGCCGGTTCAACCGATACTCCCCTGGTCCATCCCCGGTTCCTTCTCCTTCCCCTCTCTCCGCCGCAGCCTCCACCTGGCTCAGCGTCCTCGCGAACGCCGACGAAAGGACCGAACGATTCACCTCGTGCAGCGCGTGATTTCCCTCCCTGTGATTCTCGTCGATTATCCACTCCGCTAAAGATCGAACCACTTCGTATTTTCTAGAGCTCACCGGGATGTCGTTTACTATAGTCAATAACTGTGAGAGTGCTCGAGCGATACCGGAGTCGCCGCCGCCGCCGTACGCGGTGACGTAGTTATCGACTCGAGGCGGAGTGAGAGTAGTGTAATCGTCGGGAGGAGAGAGTTTGATGGGAGGGAAGAGATCGGCGAAGAAAGAAGGGAGGAAGCGAAGGAAGAAGACGAAGGAAGAGAGGAAGAGGTAGCGAAAGGTATGGATGACTTTGTACCTTTGGGCCAAATCGAAGAGGAATTTATCGGCGTGGGTAAAAGTGGAAATGATTAGGTTTCGAAGGACTACCGGAGCTATGGCAGCCGGAGAGATTTCCATCATTCCCATCTTCACCTCCTCAACTCCTATTATATTTTTTGGGGGTATTGAAGAGTGAATCAATCAAAGATATCTAATTACGGTGGAATTAAGGAGGTTTCAATTTGGACCGTTCAAACGGATTATTTTGTAATCTTGGATTTGCAAGTCAAGCTGTCATGAAATAATTGTCTAACAACAATATTTTATAAAAGAAAAAAAAAAGTAAGGTGTTTGGCTTTGAATCTTTAATACTAATATTGAATGATAAAAAAAATATTTTTTTTAATAATTGACTGTACAAAAATCATCATAAATTCATAATGTTACTTTTAACAATAAAGTTAATAAAAATATATAAAACTTATCCTCCTCAAAATGGATGTGTGATAATAGCAAACAGATTAATGCAAAAAGCTAATCTACAATATAGTACAATGAGTGAATTAAAATATAGTTGTAACTTCAAATAAAAGTAGTATTCCTCATCATGGAAAATTCTCTTTATCTTGCATACATTCATCAAGCAAGGTAAAAGAGCTTTTACTATATGGGTCAAAATTAACCAATTACAAGGAGCTTAACATTTTTAAGGATCACCACAAACAATTTTAAGAAAATTGTACAATTTGCAACCCAAATACTCTTTAAAGTCTCTCAGTACTTTATTCCTCACAAAGAATTACAGACGGATCACCTCACCGGTTTGTTACAAAACAATAGATTGAAAGGAGGATTGGTTTTTCTTAGTAAGAGTAGATGTTTGCTCACTAAAAACTTGGCACACAACAGACGTAAGCTTTGATCCTAGTCCTAGAGATAATGCCCACAACAAACTGGTGGTTAAATCAAGTTTGAATCTTTAGCTATTTATAACATTCTTATGAAAGTCATTGGTGAAGAATCTTCTTCTCTTGGAGTTCTAACGGCTAAGTCCTGACTCCTGACATTTAAAATTTTAGATAGTGGACTTCGAATTTTGAAGTTACCCATGAGGAATATTTGTCCAAAACGCATGACCATTAAGACACACTTTCAATTCCCATTTTTCAGTAATTAAAGATGGACAAAAGAATGTAATTAATTTTTCATTCAACAAAATCATATTTAGTTCTTGGACCAAAACTAATAAAATATAAATTAGATTTTAATTGTTGGGTCCAGGAACAGTTTGAGCTTGTCAGAATTATCTGGGCCACAAAATGGATTTTGGGTTAAGTCTGAAAAACAATATTGGGCTAGAAAAGAATACAGATTTTACATTTTAGTCCTTGTACTTATTGAAATATTTTTTTTGCAAATTATCAAAAATAAGGATAATTAATTTAATTTATCATAAAATTAATTATAGAAAAATTTAGTCCAACAAGTGAAATTAGGAACAATGTGTAACACCAAAGGTACAGCTTAGTCCCTGAGAAATAACATCGAAAGTACAACAAATGGAAGAAAATAAAGTGCACACATAAGGAAATTTCAAGATCATCATGAAGAACATGTCAAAAAAATCTTTCGTATCAGAGACAACCGAGTGTTTTCCTTGTATCAACTTATCAAACTTATCAAACTGGAAAATTGTTTATTCTACTAAATTTGCTATATTTATTTACATCAATCACCTGATATTTGGGAAATCTGTATATACAATTTACTTTGTGGTTCTTGGTTATGAGAGGCAGATAGGCAGGTCCAACACTGTCACGCTTTCTCTATAGTTGACCAAAATGACATGTAATTAAACAATATGCACAAAATGTATCTCTTCATTTTTCCTTCTTCACTTCAGTGGTGTCCACTTGAAAATATTAACTATAACAACTGAAAAACAGTTCGTTCTTATAACAAGAAATGTTTGTGACAAAGGAAAATAACAGCAGCACAATAAAATATTAATTCCTTTTTCTTTATTTTTTTCTCTTTCTAAATCTTAATCAAATTGGACACCACTGACGAATTAGCTACAAGCTTTAACTACCTTTAATAAACTTTGAAAGGTAACTTCCATCTCAGTCTTCACTTTAAACAAGTTTTCTAGGTTAGTAGGAACGGCTGCAGCAACACGATTGGACACATCTGGCCGTACCCTTGGTTTGACTGATACGATCCATTGTTCATAATTGGTTTTGAATTCAAATCTGAAAAGCATATGCAAACATCGCATATGTTAGTTAAGCATGAAAAGGAATCAAATCTGTGAGCTTCAGTTATCTTGTATAAAATGCATAAAATTCTAAGAATATTATCACTACAAATGCTAGAACCCATACATAAGCACGAACAGGAATCAAATCTGCGAGCTTTAGTTACCAAGTATAAAATGCATAAAACTCTAAGAATACTATTACAACAAAAGCTAGAATCCATACAATTCTTCCAGTTCTAATTGTCACAATAGTGAGCATATTTTACTTTATGCCAGAAATTATTTTTAGTAGTGTTGGAATTTATGGTAGAGAATAGATAAAAGAACTGAGTATCTTGGAAAAGATCAAGACTTAAGGGAAAATTAAAAGGTTTAACGCCCCAATGAAACCCCCCCTTACAATTGAATCATCTTCACTGTGTTGTCTTGGATATCAAGAGGCAGACATTATGCCAATTAATTAGGTGGAATATCATACCATCCAAAACCTTGATAATCTCACATACTAGAAGATTTAGCGTGATTAACTTCTATTAAATACCAATCACATCTTTTATAACAGGATTTTACAAACATGTAATGTCAATCTCACATTAATGTTTTTTATGATATTAATAATATCCTATCCTATGGAAAAGGATAATTAAGTGTCTTGGACAATGATAAATTACTTATCCTAGATAAAAATATGAGAAAACCTACTTTTTGGTCCTTCAATTGTTACCGAGTCAACAATTTAATCCTTGAATTGTAGGAAACTACAACGTAGTCCTTCAATTTTACACCTCCGTTTACGTTTTGGTCCCTCAGCTGTTAACCTTCAGTCATGAGGCTATTAAGTGATGATGTGTCACTGTTAAGTGATGAGGTGGTCGTTAAATGTTGAGTTGATACCCAAATAATCTATCCTACTCATATTTTATTTTACACAACATAAAAATCTAATTAAAATGGGAAAAATGCCCAAATAAAATCTAAGCCAGTACCATAGGTGTTTTGCTTCTAAAGTTCATCCACGTACCAATACCCTAGGATTTGAAATCAAATCTTCGTCTTGCATCTTCGACGCTCATATCTTCATCTTGCATCTTCATGCTCTTATGCCAAATTCTCAAATCCTAACTTCACGAACTTATAAGAAAGTAAGAAACACACCTATAATGTAATTACCCTTAGAAGATCGCGTATAATTTACTCATCCATGCTTTTTTTTTTTATTCGTAAGATAAGGACTATAACTCCTAATTTATGCAAGTTTATGTATTAATTTAACCAAGCTAGTTTTATTTAATTATGAAATGAGCAAAACCTAACAACAACTATGGCTCGAATTGAAAGCAGAGAGACCCACAAAAGAGGAAAAAAAATTAAGGAGAGATTCAAGAAAGTTGGCCGCAGTCGGCGACGACGACGGTCTCGGAGGTTCTTGCGGAGGAAGATCCGACGGCCTTGACGACGTCCATGCCCTCCACGATTTGCCCAAACTCCACATGCTTACTGTCAAGCCACCTCGTCTTCGCTGTACAAATGAAGAACTATCCATTGCCCGTTGGTTCCAAGTTCAGCATTCACCGCCGGTGCCGTTTCCGGCGGTGAAGTCGCCGCCCTGACACATGAACAACGAAGAAGCAAAACGCGTATGGTGCCGTTTCAAATTTCATTTGGGCATTTTGCCCATTTGGCTTAAGTGCAATTTTGGTCCCTTAACTTTTTTTGTTGCAATTTTGGTCCCTTAACTTTTGCAAAGGTCTCAATTTGGTCCCCTAACTTTTTTTGTTGCAATTTTGGTCCCTTAACTTTCGCAAAGGTCTCAATTTGGTCCCTTAACTTTCGCAAAGGTCTCAATTTGGTCCCTTAACTTTTTTTTGTTGCAATTTTGGTCCCCTAACTCTTGAAAACGTCTCACTATTGGTCTCAAGTGCACCTCCAAGTCATGAAAACGTCTCTGCATAATGGTTCTTTTTTAATTCATTTCACCCATATTTGTCACGTCATTGGCCAACTCAGCCTGCCAGATCGGCACTAACGGCAGATAATGGATGGAAAAAGTGCACTTGGGACCAACAGTGAGACGCTTTCAAACGTTAGGGGACCAAAAGTGCAACAATAAAAGTTAGGGGACCAAATTGAGACCTTTACGAAAGTTAGGGGTCCAAAATTGCAACAAAAAAAGTTAGGGGACCAAATTGAGACCTTTGCAAAAGTTAAGGGACCAAAATTGCACTTAGGCCTGCCCATTTTAATTAGATTTTTATGATGTGTAAAATAAAATAGGAGTAGGATAGATTATTTAGGTACCAACTCAGCATTTAACGGTCACCTCATCACTTAACAGTGACACATCATTATTTAACAGCCTTGTGACTGAAGGTCAACAGCTGAGGGACCAAAACGTAGACGGAGGTGTAAAATTGAGGGACTGAGTTGTATTTTTCTACAATTCAGGGATTAAATCATTTGACTCAGTAACAATTGAGGGACAAAAAGTAGGTTTTTTCTAAAATTATAAGAGATCATTTACAGATGTTTTCTTTAATCGTTTAATCCTCCTACTTAATTTGAAGACTTATTATTGAATAAAACAAGTGTTTTCTACAAAGGGAAATAAATTATATCCAAATCACATATTTCAGAAAACAAAACGAAAAGGCACTTTATGGGCTGTTATCATCCACCACAATCAATAAGACCTTAATGGATATAAAAGGGAAAAAATAAATCTCAATAGAAAGGCAAAGGTTTATAGGCTTCAAACACAAACAATATAGCACTAGTGATATTACAACTTTTAAACATCTTACTCAACAAGTCCCAGAATTCAAATGGGCCATTTATGAAAAAGAACCCAAACATGCACCAAATGAATACCCAAAACCATAACCAGCAACGGTACAGGAAGGAAAACATTTATTTGGAGGGGTGAGGCAAAGATAGATAAGCAATAGCATAAATTCCATGTGCTATTCAACTTCAAGGATTGTTTTAATTACTAATATTAATAGAGCTATATTCCTTTTCTCTTTGTCTCCATTTAAGGACATTGTTATCTTCACTATCTTCTTTTTCCTTAATAACTTTCTTCTATAGCAATAGAAAATGTTGGACTAAATCGTAAAATAATAATAAAAATAAATAAAAACATAAAATAGTGTACCCTTGTAATGAAATCATAATAGAAGAGAGAGTTTTCAGTATAGATGCTCCATTTTTTTGCTGTGTTGAAGGTTGAAGATCATGAAACTCCTTTAGACTGGGTACATTAGAAGCAATATATTTGCAAAGATTCATATATTTAGGAGACTCATCTGCAAATCCAGAAAGACAATAACAGTTCATACGGACTAGTATTTTAACTTCAAACATTCAACCTTACAAAATTTATATCAATCTGAAAACTTGACTGGTTGGTCTCTCAATTCACGGTCCAGAAACTTACACCCGTGCCCAGCCAATTTCTCAATAGCTTTTTTTATAACATCTGCTGTCTTCTGAGCAGGAACTATAGATAACTGAAGAAGATCATTACAGAATATAATACGCCTTGCACTTCCAGGCTTCACTGAATTTAGTTTAAGCAAAAGCTGTCCAACACAATGTAGGACAGATGGATCACGAGCAAACCATCCTGGAAGAAAGGAATATAACTAGGGAATAAAGCAATAGATATTCCAAAAAACGACAGCATAGTTTTCAAAGAACAAAAAGAAGTTCAAATCATCCACTCTAGGCAGAACATTCTTATAAAGGTAATCATATATTTACATGGAATGGTGACCAATACCTTGAGCATACGTGTGAAAAATGTTCTTGAGATCAGTCTCAACCATGACGTTACATAAGACTCGTTAGTAAATTTATAAACCTATGCATCTAAATGCTCGTCTTTAATAGCATGAAGATTAGTCACAAGGACAAGATCTTGCAATTTTTATAAACTAACAGATAAAAGATATAATCACCTGCACGGCTGCACATTTGCTAGTCTTCTAAGGAATACCTTTTTCAAAACACATAAAAGACATTACATGATGAAGCATCATACCTACAGCGTCTAAGCTTTTTGAATTTGAAAGAGATCCAGTGTTGCATACAGCGCCATGGGATGACCGAAACCCAAGAATACCACAGAATGATGCTGGAATTCTCACACACCCAATTGTATCGATACCTGCCAAGACATGAAATTCTTTTATGTACAAATATAAACAAAATAGTTTAGAGGTGCATAGTAATATTGCAAGAGTCAAATAAGTCAATTTAAAACAGATCAATCATGGGGAACCATCCTCAAAAATAAATTTGTCTAATTATGTTGGTCCTTGTCATATCTCACCCCAATTCAGTCATATGCACGTTTGTACATAGATCTGTTTATAGATTAATAATGACTTCGCAAGTTTAAATCTTACAGTTTATGACTGACAAGGCATCTCAAACCCACAAGCCAATATTTTTTTAGGATTTACAAATCCATTGATTGAAGTTGTAAAAATTGACTCCAACTTAGTTGAAAATCCATAATTGGGGAATGGGGATTAGATTGTTGTAATTTGAATTTTGAAGAATCAATCTCATCAACGATTAATTCTAGCTGTTTGCCACCGGACTTAAACAACAGCAATGTAAATTCGTGAAAAACTGCAATGACAAGGGCCCGATTAGGCACTACTAAATTTGAAAACTTTAAGGATGTAAATACAAACTTCTACAAAATAGGGACTAAACAGAAATTGGAATGAAATTACATGGACTAAAATTAGATTGAACCTTATAAATCTAACATATCACAATAATGAACCAGTGCTACCATCACTATATATGCCACAGTAACCATGGAACTAAAAATTCAATCAATGTCAGCAAAACTGCTAGTCAAATCACAATTTGACTTATTAAATTTATAACCAAGAAACCCTTATATATTTGTTGTTTATTTAGTACAAAAACTATTACACATGTATTTAACCAATATAAAATATTGAATTTTTAAATTTAATTGAAATCACGATTGCACAAATAAGTAACATTTAAACAAAAGTTTCGAAATCAGATTTTCTGATAATTTATATTTTTAATAAAAGAAATCACATTTTTTAATAACCCTTATATATTTGGAAATGGATCAGCTAAAGTATGGTGGCTAAATTATTGCTGAAGTATGCAAGATTGAAAGTTGAAACGTATCCCTCTAACGGAACCAAACGAATACATAAACTCACCAATGGCAAAGTCAACAAGGCCAGCAGAAACTGCAACTGCTGATCCACTAGAAGAACCACCTGGTATGCATGAAGGCCTCTCAGGATTTGTTGGAGTCCCATAATGCATGTTCTCACCAGTAATTCTGGCAGGCAGAATATATAATATTATTTCAGGTGAATTAATATTATATAGAAGCTTAAAGAACAGATGGGATGATTCTTATTAATTAGTTGTTTAATTTACCCTAAAGATAATTCATCCATAACAGAGTAGTCACAACATCTGCAGTTCTCTCCGCCTCTCTCTGTGTTCTCTTCCAATCCGGATTCCCAAACCCCGTCACGTGCCCCTCCACATNACTATATTATATATAAATATAATATTCGGGTATAACTTGAGTATTAATTTGGCAGCACTAACGACGAGTGCTCTTCAATATCTCAATTCTCAACTAATTAATTTCTTTAATTAATGGAAATGCAAGAAAGAAACAAGTAAAGAAAACTAAAGCCAGAAACGAGCATACATGTCCGTTATAGCAAAAGTAAAACCAGAGAGTAAATAATGGTGATCGGAAGCCGGAGGAGGGGGGAAGTAGCTCGAAACGCGAAATAAAAGCACCGTAGTCTTCTTTCATTGTATTCGGTATTATTGGTCTTCTTCTTCTTCTTCGAGCCTCCATCAGAGCCGCGATCCCGGCAAAGCCCAATCCGATTGCAAACCAGAGTTTAGAGTCGAAAGCTTTCACCATAACTTTCAATGTTTTGGACATTGACATTGACATTGTTGACGAAATTAAAGAAAGAGTAATCGAGACTGTAAGAGGGAATATAATAAATGAATCAAACGTCCAAGAAGAAGGCAAAGGGTTCGTTCATGCAGGGTTTTGCTGAACAAATGAAATGTTAGAGGGAATGAATCAATGAATCAAACATCCAAGAAGAAGGCAAAGGGTTTATGCAGGGTTTTGCTGAACAAATGAAATGGGCTATTATACGATCAAGACAGCTTCGTGTAAGAAACGCGCGAAACTTGGCGCCAGAACTGGAGTGTCCTTGTAGGTGGTAAAGCCGTAAAGGTATTGATTTTTAATTCATCTATTATTATTATTTTAAATCATAAGTTGTAAACTAATACTTTTCTTCTTTTTACTTATAACAGCCGTAAAGTTAGTCTTTAGAAGTCAATCACCTGCAAACGTTCCCATTATTTTATTTTTTGTACACTCTCGCTATTTGATTTGCTAACGGTAAGTTAGTTGTGATTGGTTATATTTCCCGTCAGGTTGTTAGCTTAACAGAATTTCTCTTGCGCTGGCTCATTTATAAATAAGTCCATCGTACTCTTTTATGAGATTAATGAATAAAGCCTGATTTCATATTATTCATACTCTAATATGGCTTATCACCAAAAAAAACATACTCTAATATGGCAGCGAGTTCTTTCCCACTTTGCTTCCCAAAGGTAAATCAATCCATAAATGATTATGTGTTAAAAAAAATCCATCAATGTTATCTTTTAACAACCAAGTCACTTATTTATTGACCCGCGTACTGATGTCAGATGAAAGATGGTGGGTCAAAATTTTAAATTGGTCCCAAATGTATGGAATATATTTCAAATTGGTTTTAAATGTTTCATTTGTTTCAAACTAGTCTTACATATTTTCATAATTTCTTAAATTGATCCTTAACTACTAAATGTGATTATGTCTCTCTTGTTTCAAATTCAGAGTTACAGATTGTTTTTAACAAGTGTTTTCTCTATCCAGTTAAAGTCGTCAACAAACAAGGTCAAAACGAATCTTGAAAGTGGACAGCTCGTTTCACATCACACAAGTGAAGTTTGTCACATCTTTTTCATTTTAAATTCAAATGCGACGATTTTGAAATTATGTGTTAACTCCTAATGAGTTATTTCTCTATTCAGTTAAGACTATCAACAAATGAGTTCAAATCACACCCCAAAAGTAGGTTTGGGACAAGAAGTGAAAAATTATGCTAGTCTCAAATCTACTTTGGGGACACGATTTAACCTCATTTGCTAACAGTATCAATTGGGCAGAGAAAAAACTCTTCAAGAGTTAAAACATAATTTTGAATTTGTCACATTCGAACTTCAAACAAGGGAGATATGATCAATTTCGCTTATTTGACCTTGAAACAAGCAGCCCAATTCCAAACCTGACTTGACTTCACTTGTTGACGGCCTCAACTCGATATATATATATATATATATATNGTTTTAAATGTTTCATTTGTTTCAAACTAGTCTTACATATTTTCATAATTTCTTAAATTGATCCTTAACTACTAAATGTGATTATGTCTCTCTTGTTTCAAATTCAGAGCTACAGATTGTTTTTAACAAGTGTTTTCTCTATCCAGTTAAAATCGTCAACAAACAAGGTCAAAACGAATCTTGAAAGTGGACAGCTCGTTTCACATCACACAAGTGAAGTTTGTCACATCTTTTTTATTTTAAATTCAAATGCGACGATTTTGAAATTATGTGTTAACTCCTAATGAGTTATTTCTCTATTCAATTAAGACTATCAACAAATGAGTTCAAATCACACCTCAAAAGTAGGCTTGGGACAAGAAGTGAAAAATTATGCTAGTCTCAAATCTACTTTGGGGACTAGATTTAACCTCATTTGCTAACGGTATCAATTGGGCAGAGAAAAAACTCTTCAAGAGTTAGAACATAATTTTGAATGACTTCTTTCAAAATTATGTTCTAACTCTTGAAGAGAAAAAAAAAAAGGTGAATAAACCTCAACTTTCTGGGATGTGAAAAAACCTCAACTTTCTTTAATAACGTATCATACCAAACGGATTTTACAACAATCCTTATTCATCCAATTTTATATATGTTGGTTACTTTTTATACTCCTTCACCTTTTAAAAAAAAAACAAGGATAGAAAACTTAATTAGAAAACAAACAGAAAACAATTGCTATACTCAAATCTTTATGGTAAGAGATTATGTTTATAACATGCAAGGGCCATGTCAATTATAGCATACATTATGTCTACAACAAAATGAAAGGCTAAGGCCATCTTCACGCTTCTCCACATCATAATGCAAATTTCAGAGAAAAATGATGGTATAAATCTATATATAGGGAAGAGAGAATAGAGAGGTAAGAACCTATTTGCCAGAAAACTCCAAGTTGATATATGATGAGATTTCCATGAGATCTCTAAACTAATGGACAGCGCATGCAATTGAATCCCTGAAAACAGAAGTCCTGATTTTTATATTATTTACAGCTCCTTCTGTTTTTTCATCCCTTGAATCGAACTACGATGCAAGAAATATCATCCTTGCTGTCTCGCTTTACTGCCTCAGCAGCTAGCTGTTTGGCTGCCCTTTGTGGATCCTTAATCCTTCTTGCAATATCAACTGCCTCTTGATTTGCCATTACCTGGATTAAATGAAAATTAAGTAAAACAATGTTTTATTCAGGAGATACTGAATTGATAACAGATCAATGAATACTAACCTTCCATAGACCATCACTTGCAAGTATCAAAAGCTCAGTATCCAGCTTAATATCAGCATACTGTATGTCCGGATCAGATCGCAAGTGAGATTTCAGGTTTTTGTCTCCGAAGGCTCGAGAAACTGCCAGCTGGCCATTCACTCTTGCAACATCTCCTAATATAACATCCACAGATCAAGAAAATGTTAGAAAGAAAATACTCAATCAAGCAGTCATTTCATTAAGGCAATAGGTACTTGCACACTCCTCGTAGGTCTATGGACCTACAATTGGAGTCCTAAATTGTTTTACAGAGTGAACAGATTTAATGAGTAAGAACAGGATTAAACGATATTAAGAGTGAGTTTCATATCTTGCTGGTGGTGTTTTAGTTGTAATCTGGTGTTATTCTCGGATGATAATTTGACAATGCATCTGTATCCAAAGTATGCAAACAGAAAACAACCTCCTTCGCATGCATATTTGTATATCTCGATGACCTCTTCTTTTAGTTCAAAACCAATTTCAGTTACTATCTTACCAGATTGAATGTATGGCACTAAAAAGTAAAAAATAAAAATGGAAGAAAAAAACGCAGTACAGTTTTTATTATATCAGTATATCTTTATTATTTTCTTCACTAATAAGGGATAACGAAATGATAAATAAAATTTTGTTTAGCCAAACACCCATGATAGGGTATATTCAACATGTTATGAATAATATATGGCTAATAAGATAACTAACTTGACTAGAATCTCTAGTTATCTTTTCCCTCATTAATTAGGATTAGACTTAGATAAAGATGTTCCTTATATCTTTGTGGTCAAGTTATTGAATAAAAACATGGATTGTAAATGAGACTTTTAATAACACCCAACCACATAATGTTGAATTCCAAAAAAGTCTATTTGTCAATATTTTATTGGATAACTTGATAACAAGATTGAAAAACACTAAGCTTTTTCTTTGTCATATATCGGCTCCCTTAGCGTCCATATATTGCTCCACAATTTGGTTTTCTCCAAAGGTAAAATTATTCCACTTGCCCATCAACTGGAAAACTAAATCTAATATAATCCAGACACCTAAATGGCATAACCGCCATTTCTTTTATTGAATGATCACCTGGGTGTTATTAAATGGACAAAGATAGAAAAACACTAAGCTTTTTCTTTTATTGAATATACCCTGGCACTATCTGATTCAGCCTTGGCCATGATTCCAGAAATCCTTTTGCGACAGGTATTTCTGTCTGCCACATGTATTAAGCATACGAATTCCCACCAACTAAAAGCACAATCTTAGACGCCTAGTGATTTAAACATTTATTATAGAGCTGTAAGACACAACCTAAACATATACTCATACCCTTAATATAAATCAAAATGGTGCTATAAATCAATGATTTGAGATTCATGTGGGGTAAGTTACAGGCCCCTTAATATCTACCTACCTAAACATATACTCATACCCTTCCAAAACACAATATGAATGAGATATCATAGTATGAAAGAAACCTGGCAAGTTCGAGACAAAGCCGCCTTTGTTCTCAATACTACCCCGCTCAGTGACAGTGTTTGGCTCATGATCAGTAGTCATCTGTACGGCCTGCCCTGCCCTTGAAAGAACTGCTCGTGAATCTCCAACATTAGCTACCCATAACTTCCTATTATTTAAAAGAATTGCGGTCACTGCAGTTGATCCACCTCGTCCCAAATCCGGACTATGAGTTAGAATTTCTTGATCTGTTGTCTCATAAGCTTTAACAATTGACCTGTTCGGATCAGTCCAGAAGTCCTCCTGGAATAAGCAATGCAGATTTAAGAGCGCAGCTTACCAAAATACACAGTGCAGAAAAGCATTAGTAGCAAAATTTTCCTGACGTGAAAGAGATTTTACACATCACATCAAGAAATCAAGTTACAAAGAAATATTATTTTATAGTGAATGCCAAAAAGTAGGGGAAGTTGAGAACAAGATTTTCTTCAAACAAGTTATGGAACTTGAAAATTACTTTTTGACTATAGCATCTAAACACGAATAAGGTTCAGTTTCACATGAAATATCTACTACAAAAAAGCTTTACTAAAAAAATCTTTTGAATCTATTGCATGCACTCAAGGTAAATCCATGATATTTTCAGTTTGATTCAATAACTTACATCCTTTAAAATATTAGAAAAAAGATGCTTTTGTAGATAGGCTGGTACACTGTCTCCCAAGTGCCCATCATATATAGCAAAAAGCCCAAGCTCATGTCCTCGGTGCTGGACAATCTTTGCTACATGATAGTCCTCCATCGGGTGGTTTGCTTTCCCTTTAACAAGGCTAAAGCCATACTTGACTGAGCACTGATTGCTTCTGCCTTTGCCAGAGCTACATGAAGAACGCCCTCCAACCACCTAAATGTATAGAAGTTTTCATTCATTAACAAAGGAGTATGTATATTGACCATGTTGAAAATATTTGGACAAAATATACTAAAGAGGAAAAAGAAAATAAGTGTCTGATGATCAAAAGGAAACATATGATATATGTCTTCAATTCAATACAAAATCACAAAATCAATTAAAGCGAGAGAAACTGCAATAAAGCGCCATAGGCACCATTGAACATTACCTATCAGTAGGAAGTAGGATGGCAACCAATTGGGGAAAAAAATCAGAAAGGTAAAATGACAACCACTAATCCAAAAATTTAAAAGTCAAAAGTAGATCAGTCAGACAGGTTCAGTATTACATAAAATTTAAACAGCCATTTTAGATAAGACATAAGCTACTTCGTTAGATCTCTCTCTCTCTCTCTTTCTCTGTGTGTGTTAATACTTAAAGCAATTAGCGACTTAGCGTATGACCAACCAGTTCTAGGAACTATAATTTTCGGAAGGAAAGGAAATGAAGAAATCCAGAAATGACCAGGTCAATAAAGCAGCCTTCATTCAACCACCAACACTAAAACTTATTGCATGAATAAATAATTTCAATCTAACTAGTTGATATGCCACCTACTCCCTTTCTTAGCTTCATCGAAATTTCCAAAACATAAATTGCATATGCACAGAAATTGATCATTTCAAACAACTAGTCATCAGTGTGGTTTTGAGAAATGGGCAAGTTCATAATCCTCATAAACTAGTTTCAATCCTTGAGAGAAAGTAAAATTTAAAAATGAAAAAAAAAAAAGGAAGAAAAGTAATCGATATACTCACCGAGTTGAAGCAACAGAGATTACCCATTCAACTCAGCCCCGCCTCAACTTCTCCGTCAACATCTAACTCCTCCTCTGCTAACACAAGATTGAATAATACGTCAGAAAATAAAACCACAATTCTCCGATAATTTCAAGAACTGGAAAAAAAAATAATCAACAGAAAATTTCTTCCATAATCACCGAGAAAGTCACTCACCGATCAAAAAAAAAAAAGTCTCCTCTCGAATGAGTGGAAAGATCTGCAGGGGAAAACGAGGATTCCGCCCACCGATAGCGAATTTTCAGATAGCAAGAGCGAAAAGGATTATAGAATAGGAAATTAGGAATAATAACCGTCTGGTTTTATTGGTGAGCAAGAGTTTTAAGTCTTCTCTCGCTGTTTGTAAATTGTAATGGGCTCAATAGGTAAGCCCCTTTAATTATAATGTTGACTTTGCTGTTTTGTGTGTGTGACTTTCTTTTATTTTATAGCTAAAAGTAACAATACCACTATTTATTCCACTATTACAGTTGTTTCGAGGTTTCATCATTCATACTACTCCGTCCAAACCCAGAAATCTAATGGTGAAAAGGTTTAATTTTTTTTTATATTAAAATAGGAATTATTACAGTTCTTACAGTGAAGTAAGTAATTATGATCATATTTATAATTTTCAAACAGGCGTATCAAAAAAAAAATTTCAAACAGTATCTCTTTTTTTTTT
>QANZ01002037.1:111367-172752 GCA_003254925.1 Chamaecrista fasciculata
GAAAAAAAAAGAAAAAATATGTATTTTTAGGATTAAACAAAAGGATTCGCAAATAAAAGCGCTAATGCTACAACCAGCCCATAAATTGTTAAAGCTTCCATAAAAGCCAAACTAAGCAATAAAGTACCCCGTATTTTCCCCTCTGCCTCGGTTTGTCTCGCGATCCCTTCTATAGCTTGACCTGCAGCAATACCTTGACCAACCCCAGGTCCAATCGAAGCAAGCCCGACGGCCAACCCAGCATCAATAACGGAAGCGGCAGAAATCAGTGGATTCATGATAAGTTCCTCGCACCCAAAATAAAGAAAAGAAATAGTTAATGATACAATCAACCAACGCCTCATCTAAACCAGGTTTACCTCATTTGAACCAGGTAATGACCCGGCCAGAACCTAGTTACACTCCTTTGTTCCTATCATCACTCACGAAGTCACAATGACAACTACAACATGAAAACCAGTCATTATAATGGTAGTGGTACAACTTTGTTTCGCTGGAAGCAACATTCTTTTTATATCAGCTTGAGGAGATATGAATTGAACATCAATTCATCCATAGGTTAAAAAAAATTAAAGGAATTGAAGGTTTTGTCTATGTGATCTCAAAATTCAATAACGTTAAAGCCTTTAATCCATTTGTATATGTAGAGACTTGTATTCACAATAGAGAACTCTGTGTAGCATTGTGTTAGAAAAAAGTCTAAGTTAAAAATATTGATATGGGACAAAAATAAAATATTTTGAGCAAAATATCAAAGGTTGTATATAAAAAATTGTTCATAGCATTGCTTAACTTAATGCTGGTTAACTTAATTGTTCGGGGGAAAAAGTCAAGTCAAATGCTAGCGAGAGAACACGGAAGGCATCACCATCATCGTTGTCATCAACATCGTAGTAATCTAATCACAAATCCACCCCTTTTAATCCGAAAAAGTAAAGCATGTTTCTTGCGCAATTAACGAATAACGAATATGCCACAATTTCCATTTGGCCGTTATACTGAGCCACACGTGTACAACCTGGCTTCCACTTGTACGAGGTGCCTGTCGCCACGTGTCCTCCTAGTCGGCAAATCTTTGTTTCTCTCGTACCCCTCCTCTGTTTCTCACTCTCATTTTCCTTCTTTTCTTCGTATCGTATCGAATCGAATTATCTTTTCGTCTTCCTTTATCTCTCTTCAATTCCAACTTCCAATGGCGATGATAACACTGAAAGCTAAGAATTTCGCTTTAATCACAGAAGAATGGGCTGAGATTCACGATTCTGATGTCTGGCATGAAGGAATTTACTATGCCCTTTGTGCCGCTTATGCTTTGGTTTCCTTTGCTGCTCTGGTGAGTGTGATTTTCTCTCATTTTCTCGGGAAAATATAATGCTGGTTTTCCCTTTAACTTTCTTGAGAAAAGATTCTTTCTTTTCAGCTTCAGATGTTATAAGCTATCAGTTTTGCTTTTTGTTAGGTACAATTAGTGCGGATTCAATTGAGGGTACCTGAATATGGGTGGACAACACAGAAGGTTTTCCACTTGATGAATTTTGTTGTCAATGGAAGTAAGAGTCGTGAAACTGGAAAATATATGAACATCTACAAGTTAATTTGTATGTATATTTGTATCACTTGAGCTTGCTACAATCATTTATTTTGCTTTTGCAGTAAGGGCTGTCCTTTTTGGTTTGTACAAAAGTGTGTTTTCCATTCGACCAAAGGTATATTCCTACTTTCTGATTAATATCTGACATCTAGGTAGTGTTCGATTTGAGAAAGTTTAATCCTTCCACCATTAAAAATATGAAAATTCTGAAATGTATGTCATGATTACATTTTTAAATGCTTGGAAAATTACTAGAATATCTACGTACCAAACTCCACTCATTGAAAGTTGGCATGTAACACAAAGGAAAAAATTTTAAGCACAATCTTTCAAGTGTTTAGTTTCATGGTCTTCAATAAAACGTGTAGTCATTCTTTTAGTCAAATGACTAAGGAAATGCAAATAAGTTTTCTCCAACAGAACTTGAATTTGATAAACTGGGTATTGCAATCTTATCAGTGCATTTATGTTGTGACATTCACACTGTAGCATGTGCTTAAAATGGACACTATATTTTCCTCGTCTTCTGTTTTCTGTTCCTTCTTGTTCCCTTATATATGTTATGCAACACATTCTAGCTTCTTGATAGAATAGGGAGCAAAAGTTAAAAAGAAAAGAAAACATATTATTGAAAGATTCAAACTCAATGATAGTGTATATAACATTGAACGACTACTATAACTGCACAAACACACTTTATACCCCCACTAGGTTCACAAAAAGTAGTTAGCTTTTCTAAATTCCCATATCTCTTAACATGTTAACTCCTTCCTTTATTTAACTAGACTTTTCCTGAATTCGGAGTATTTAATTTCTTAATTCCTTTCGCTCTATCATGCTATAGGCACTAGAGCAAGTACTAATGGATCTTCCTAGTCTTCTGTTCTTCTCCACTTTCACCTTACTTGTCTTGTTTTGGGCCGAGATATATCACCAGGTACATTCACTTTCTGTATTTTTTTGACTAATTTTGTGGTTAATTTTATTCAATTCTTGTGTTTCAATTTGTTTTTCAGGCAAGAACTTTGCCAGCACATAGACTTAGGCCTGCTTATTTTACCATCAATGGAATTATTTACATCATTCAGGCAAGCAAGAATACAAAAATATGTCTTCCTTTGTCAATAATGCCAGTACCTAATTAGAAGAAGGAACATCTTTCTTATTTGAACAACTTTTTTTTGTCCTTTTCAATCTTCTGAAATGAATGGTCATAGATTTGCATCTGGATTTACATGAACATAAGCAAAACTGCTGTTGGACTGGAAGCTGCTAAACTCTTCCTCGCAGGTTATCATCTTTATTTATTCGAAATGATTCTGGAATGAATTTTCATTGTCAATGAGTTGTTACTTTGATTTTTTTAAACTTATAATTTTTATTGATGTCTACATATATGATGAATCATGTTCCTTTGTCTTCTGCAGTTATTTCTTTCTGTGCAGCTCTAGGATTCTTGATATATGGTGGGAGGTAAGGTGTGTCAATCTTACAGAACTCTTCTTTCCCTTTGTCGTTGAATACTAATTGAATATTGGTGTAGGTTGTTCGTTCTCCTGAGACGCTTTCCCATCGAGTCCAGAGGTCGTCAGAATAAGCTTTATGAGGTTCATATCAACCTACAAAGTTATATAAGATTTTTTTTTTCAGTTCTTGAAGACAAGTCTATCCTTATTGAATCCAAATTATACATTTTTGGCCCATGAATTTGAATGATACAACTTTTGTCAAAAATAAAACCTTCTTTTATAATTTCCTGGTAAAATTGAGTTAGATATGTTAATCTATAAATATAGCACAAAACTTCAATAAAGATGATCATAATTTTTTTCTAAGATTGAAACAATGGTTGTTAAGGATAGGTTACTTTTATGACTGCTCTCATCTGTTAGGACACCATAAGCATGTCCAAGGTTCTCAAAGAAACAGGCAAAGGTTAAACTCAGATGGTTATACTTGTATCTCCTTTAATGAGACCCTATCAAATTCTTATTAATATAAAATTAATAAATCAAATTGACAAACAATTTCACTCATTGTCTTTTTATGTACTTTTTACGTTTATAAAATCAATGGTCTGAACTGAATTTTTAGCAGCATGTTATGTTGTCACTTGTTTTTCCTTTGTTCTTAACCTTTCTTCTCCTCTGTAGGTTGGCTCAGTGACATGTATTTGCTGCACGTGTTTTTTGATAAGATGTGTTTTGGTGAGTCTTTCTCTAATTTTGAAAATATTATAACTGATTTGAAGTTTTCTTTTTCTGACAAGAAAATCTTTGTCACCTCTGGTTCTAGCTTGCATTCTCTGCATTTGACAAGGATGCAGATCTCAATGTCTTGGACCATCCCATTCTCAACTTGATTTATTACATGGTGAGTTTCAACATCATCCAAAATAAACTTTTTCTGTGTCATCTTAGGATGCACAGATCAGTATTGCTTCATCCATCAAGTGACTGCTCATGCATAATATTCTCTTAAAACAACCAAGACTACATCTTTGGGGTATTTAAATATGATTTGATTTACTAAACAGAAAGCATTTAACAATACAACATTAAAAAAAATAAGGGAAAACAAAAGGCAGCCATATGCATACTCTATGAATGAAAGGCTTCATCAAGCATACTCTATGAGAAGTTTCTAGGTAGATTCCATTTATTATAGATGTGAATGTGATGAAAATTAATTATGAATGAATACATAAATATTTTAAAATGAATTATCATGTTTCTTTATGATTTTGTTGGTCTATTTAGACTAATAATTTATTTGGAGAGATGATCACGTTTCAAAATCTTAGCTTGTAATGATGCTATGCCTTACTGGGATGCATGCAGTTAGTGGAGATTGTTCCATCTGCTTTGGTGCTCTTCATTCTGCGAAAGGTGCCCCCAAGACGAGTGTCTGATCAATATCAACCAATTAGATGAGATGTAAATACTTTTGCTTCTGCAGTGTCCTTTAGTTTTTTTCTCTTTCTAATATTTAAAAAAAGAAACTCTGAACTTCTGTGGCATGTTTAGAATAAAGTCATAATTAATTAGAGTTTATTATTTTGTTATTAATTTCCAATTTAATGAGATGGTAGAAAAATATTTTTCGAACAGATCAACTGACAATTGGGATTATTATAAAGATTATAATGTGAAAATTGAAAAAGATACTCATTACACAAATTTGTGGGCTATAAATTTTGTGACTTAAATTAAATTTTTACTCATGCAACTTTGTTTCAGTATTCGAAAAGAAAAAAAAGAACACCTATGTATTAGAAGTTAGAACGATATGTTTATGTAAAATGTCTTATTTTAGGATAATCAGCCGTATGTAATTAACTTGCATAATTTTCTGTTTAAAGTCCAGTTTTATATAGATAACCTTATATAAAGTCATTGAGAAGGATTGCATCAAGCTAATTTACTAAGCTACACTACTCTATTGATGTATTCCCGAACCAATTTTAAATACAAAAATCCTGTCAACAAAT
This sequence comes from Chamaecrista fasciculata, assembly GCA_003254925.1. Lineage (NCBI taxonomy): Eukaryota > Viridiplantae > Streptophyta > Magnoliopsida > Fabales > Fabaceae > Chamaecrista > Chamaecrista fasciculata. Next base: position 116,449 of record QANZ01002037.1, read on the forward strand.
CATGATGAAAAAATTCATATTACATCTGATTAAACAAAACTACAATATTTCAACTTCCAAAACCTGTACGTATGATAATCTAACCATAGCCATCCTTGGAACAAAGTAATTTTTTAATTTATAAGATATATGTATGTATGTGTATGTATGTATGCATGTATGTATGTATTATATACAGAAACTATGAGGACTTGTCTTCCACAATGCCATATTAAGGCAGCTCCGGCCATCTATACATACAAATCAATCAAATGCTAGTGGTATGAAATTGTCATCATCTAGAAGCATTTCAATGTCAACAAGGTCCTCTACAGCATCAACTGTCTCTTCTGAATTGACAAAATCCATATTGCAAGCCTGACATATTTGTAATTGACAGAAGAATTTTTCATTAGCGAGATAATAGTTTACCAACTAGCTTGAGGATTTGATATATCCCCAAACCAAAACCTAAAAGAATGGCTCAAAAGCCAGAACATGATAATGAAAACACTGTTATAGCTAATCAGTGGTATAAAGCTGTCCAATAACTGCACGAAGACCAACGAAAAGGAGATTATACATACAATTTACCCCACAAGACAATTAAGGGAGACCCAATGTATGAAAACCATACCAAATGTTATGCATCAATCTATTTTTTAGTCCTTGAATTTATTCCAAATCTTTGATTTAGTCTCTGAATATTGAAAATATACTGATTTGTTTTTACAAATGTTAATTATTTAATCTTTACGAATAATTCAATCTATATTTTAATCTTTGAATTTGTCACGAATCTACAATTTAGTCCTTAAATATTAAAAATCTACCTTCTGGTCTTCTTTTTTTTTTCTTTGGCAAATGTTAACTATATTTAGTCTCTGAAACATTATTCATAGCGACTAGTTGATGTTAGTGAAAAGAAAAATCAGAGATTAAAAAATATATTTCTAATATATAGGGACTAAATCATAATTTTGACAAATTCAAACACCCAAAAATAACTTTTCTCAAAAATTAATGATTTAGATTTTAGAGTCCAGATAATGATATCTTCCGTATGTCAAAAAAAAATACCTTAGTTTGACGGACATCCTCGACAACATTTAGCAGACGCCGGTACTGAGCTCGTGCCTCTGGATACTGAACCATAGACTTCACCCTCGAAAGTGCCTTTTGGAACCTTTCCTCACTTTGTTTCCTTCCTTCCTTGAGAAAATCATAATCATCCTCTTTCGAAGTATTATCATTTTGTTGGTTGGGGTTGGGGTTCTTATTAGCATCAGGTCGAAAACCACGTAAACCACTACCCTTGCGTCTCCATCGTAATATTACCTTCTCCAGAATTCCTACAGACCATGTGATGGGTTTGTACTTCTTCCTTACCTGGTGACCTCTCACATGGGCCTATGAACCATGAAATTCAAGAATCAATAGAAGAATGCATCAATTGTACAAGGGCCAAATCAGAATGGAACAAAGGAATAGGACTGTTTCATCGTTCTCTCTCTTCATTAGTTTCCTTTTGTTTTCTTCTTATTGGTTCCTTTCTAGGTACTCCCGCCCTTCACTAAGATTAAATACTAAATCCTCGAAATACTATAGGCAGCAGATTCAGAAAACGATGCCAAGATAAAAATAATAATAATAAAGGATGAGCCCTGTAAACATCTGATTTTTCTAAGTCCTGGAAATTCTAAGCAATGACACACCAAACATGATCCCTAGTGACAAGCAAGCTGTAAAAAGAGTGAGAAAAGAGTAAAAAGGGTCTTCAACTAAAACGCACGTTGCCATTTTTCATCAACTGAAATTATTTAAGTTCTACGCCCTCCAATACAGCAGAGATATGAAGGGATAACTTGGACGAGAATTCAGAAACATCTAACAAAATCCAATAAAAGAACCTCACCAATATTAAAAAGGAAATAAGCAACTGGAGAGATAGGGAGACAGAGATAATAAGGAAAACCTGGATTTTAACAATCCTTTGACGAATTATCAAGAATTCTTTTCTCTTCTTCCAACCACGAAACTTTTTCTGTATCTGAACTGCAGCTGTATGGGCTAAACCTTCTCCATGACCAGCCTTGTTTACTTTAGAAGCTAGAAAGGAAAGAGCTTGCCGATCTGACAATCCAAACTCATCATCATCTTCTTGCTGAGTCAACTGCTTCCTCTGAAATGACTGCATTCTGAATACTTGATGTATACGCACAACAGCTTGTGTGGCATTACGAACAGCAGTAAGAGAATCCTTCAGGCAGAGGGCATCCGGTATATCACCACAAAACCCAGGCGTTGCAGTTCGTTCGGAAACTGTCTGTACTGTTTTCACTTCTGAAACTCTTAGCCCGCCATCTTCCTTTAGATCATTCACTGTGAGGGATGAGAGGTGGCTTGTTAATGAAGACTCTGCAAGAAAACCAGAGATTCCTTTATGCCCATTGCTAGAAGCAAGATCTGCAGGTGTTCTACCAGAAGGAAATGCTGGAGACGGATCTGTCAATGCTCCGGTAAATGCATCCATGGAGACAAGTACAGCAACAGTCCGTTCTCTGAGCAATCAAAGGTAAAGATTAAATAAGGAGCCAATTTATGTTATGCTGAACATAATATAGTTGAGAAACATTCGAGGGTAAACTGTTAATAATAAGGAGTATTTTCAATTAATGCTTAATCCACAGATGTTTGACTTAACAAAGTAATCACTTTAGGATGACTTTCAGTGAGTATGCAAAGAAAACCAAAGTGAAGCTTAGTAATTAGCACTAAAACACTTGAAAAGAAAAGAAATGTAACTTTAATCGCACACAACTAAGCAGAAATCTTTACCTTGTACCTTTTTCAAGCAAAAACCACAGTTAGTAGTTAGCTACATGTTCTAAGTTAAACTAAATGTGCAACAGAATCCTCATTACCAAATCTATGGAAATATTGAGGGAACTGCCTTACCTGCCGCAGGATGCAGCCCAATGCAGAGCTGTCCATCCATTCACATCCCGGAAATTGATATTAACTCCAGCTGCTACAATTGGCTTTAGTGCCCAATCACAACCTAGAGCAGCCACTAAATGTAGTACACCCTGTCCCTCCTCATCTACTACAATTGGGCCTTTTCCATCTTCAGTTACTTTGTAAAGCAGCCATGAGTACAGCTTCTCTTTAAGCTGCCAATGAAATAGTTGGTCCTTCACTTTGTTTTGGGATACATCCAACTCTGATGTTAGTTCTCCCTTGATTAAAAAATCCTCTTCCTCCCTTAGTGAAATAAGCTTCAAAATTAAATTTCTTTTTACCATATCATTGTCAAAGGCGTGATTTGATGAATGAGCTGATTTTGAAGAAAGTAACTTATCCAATCTCAAATGAAGCATCATTTCAGTTCCATTGTCACAGTAATCTTCAATATCTACATTTTCAGCAGAGCCCTCTGCATAATCAAATTCCCGCACTTCACTACAAGCCAACCTATTGGAACACGTTACATAGAAGGGGACCCGTCCTGCCTTATGAGATGGTGCAAGACAGCACAGAGTTCCACTGGCAAGAACCTGAGCAGGAACCTCCACTTCCCCAAACATGCACGACCAGTTACAATTTGCAACCTCTGATTGACTCATTAGAAATCTTCCAATTATCAAAACCTGTGTGGTTTTAGAGACTATGAGTTGTCAATCAAATTACAGTAGACTTCTCATATATTCTTGCAACAGAAACCCAAAGAGAAAAAAGAATTGAACCAACAGTCAAAATACTCAAACAAATAGAAAATTGTAAAAAGATACAAAATAAAAAAAAATGAAAGCAGCCAAGAAGTAAATAAAAAACCATCCAATAATATACTCAAAGAACAAACATTAAATGCATATGACCAGGGCTAACTCTGAACCACAAAACTCAATGCAGCTCTTACCTTAAATGTACCCTCTATGAAATTCAGAAACAGAAAAGGAATAAAAGAAAGGCAGAAAACCACAAAGACAATGACTAGCGGGCTACCAAAAAGGAAAAACAAGCTGTAACCGTATACTTGGAATAACCTCTGAACCAGATGAGCAGTACCTCAGTTTCCGATTCGGCGTAAGCCCACTTAGGTGAGAAATCACTTATGCTAAACAGCTGGTCCTGAGAGAGGGAGGGACTCAATGAGGAGTCATCCATCACACGCTCACATTCGTCTGTACTCCAAGAAATACCAGGAGATGACTGCATATGAAGATCATCCACCTCTTCAAGTTCTTTAGTAATCCATCTAGAGAAGCTGTCAACTTTCTTTAAGTTCTCCTCCCCATCTAATAATTTGCGCCTCACTGTTGAGGCATAACTGATACTTTCTTCAGTAGGAACTTCATTCTCAAAATTGGATATCAGCAAATGTGTATCCATATGCTGTTTAGGGAAGTTTTCCTGCACAGGCTCCTCATTTGGCTGATCACTAAAAGAGAACAAGTTAGGAGCAACGTCAGGACTTGGGCTATGTACTTCATGTTCCAGAAAACCATTGCTAACATCAGATCCAAATTCCAATCCCAGTGATTGGGTTGTGGGCCAATTGGGCGAGTGTGCTGGACTTTTTTCAGAAGGCACCTGTACCAGAAATTCAAATAGTTAAGTACAAGAGTAAACGTATCAATTTGCCGTAATCTGAAACTTTCAAATAGGACTAGCCAAAGACGTTGCAGATTAAAATATCAAAGTTGCTGATTAAGCAATTAAAAGATAAGATGACACCAAGCAAATAAATAGCCACCACTGAGCAAGATTCTTATTAAGCAATCACTACATGATCCAGGCATTCAGCAACCTCTCCTCTTTTTCATGAGAAAAAGAGCACAGGAACAAAAAATAAAAAACCTAGACAAAACCTCACCAAGCACCAAGGCCTTTAACAATGATATATTGATCTTCAAGGACAAAGGAAACTATGTAACAGCTAAATTGCGTAAACTCTGAAATTTTACCAACCAAGTGATGTTCTGCAAGGAAAAATTCAGATGTACTCCCATCTTAAAGGTAGCTCAACAGCTTCTAATTGCATGAAACACATACTACTCATCTATGCCCTATGGGATGTATGTAAATGAGCAAGCATCAGACCATACTTTTTTATTTTTTTTTTATTGGAAGAGAAGTATATCCAGTTTAACAACGTTTATCCAATGGGATATAAAATATAATAGCTGCAGAACTATATTAGCTGATATACCACAACCATTCAGGGTGACTTTTCAATCCTAAAATAATAACTAGTTGTTGAGGATGTCCATGCCAGATATGAGAACAGTAAGTACTAACTACCTGCCAATACTGAGAACTCCCTGCCAGCCCCGAGAGGACACTCTTGTTGGCTAAAGGGTCAAGAAAGTTTCCTGTAAAACTGGAAGGGATGTAAGGAAGTGATGCAAGGGAAGGATCAGCACGTAATCCATTTCTATTTTGTTCAAAGACATCATCCGATAACGCAATTCCATTTGCTTTTTGGCCCACAATTGGAGAATTACTAGTTTCACTTCCTCCAGATTTATCCCTCTGAACAGGTGAAATATAGTCAGTTCCAGAAATTGATGACTGTCCATGGTCACCTGGATAGATTTTCAAACATACAACAAAAGTCAGGTGTTGAATCTCAAAAAAGCTTATGGGATGAGTGATGAGTGACATAAGTCACCAATGATCATGTGAAGAAAATACTGAAAATGATATGAAAACCTGAAAAGCAATGCAGAAGATATGAACTATTTGAACCAGCATCAATATTGTTTACTGGACCATTTCCCATACTTGGTGAATCGTGAAATGAATGTAATCTTGAATTTGCTTGGTGAATATCCTCTGAAAAGAAATTAGAGCAAACCATTTAGGGTTCACCAAAGGGATCAAGGTCCTATGTCACTGGTTTTAACAGTAAGTCAAGGCCTCTTGCCATGTTACACGTCTACTTTAAAGCATGTTTGACAACTGTCATATACTGACATTCCCACAGCACATTGATAACATTAACATTAACACGTCTACATTTAAATGTATTGGTACATATTTTATTTTATCTTAAAACATTTTCAATCATTCTATAGTGTTTATCTTTGGACTTTTGACAAGTTCATGTCAATGTCCATGTTAACACATCATGGATCAGGTCATAAAAAATAGCAAAATGCAACCTTAGACTTAGAAAGGTACCAGAATCTGCATCTTCACATAAGGATGTCAAAGTGCTAGTTGGGCTCGTGGAATCTGTACTTCTTGAGGGTACAGCACTAGAATTCGTTGGAAAACCAGATGATGCAGAACTGCCCTTTTGAGAATCTGATGAAACCTCATCAGCATCTGGTTTTCCTCCAATATTACTCTTGTTACCCTGAGATAATGGATGGAACCCACGGAACATTTATTAATAAGCCATCAAACATACAAATCAGTCAAGACTCGAGACCACAATTCTAAAACAAAGAACCCCGCTTTCTACCTGATTCCTACATTGTAAATGATGCTTAACCAATGTACAACATTATGGTAGAAAAAAATTCAAAATATCTTCAAACAGACAACACAATGTTATCAGCATCACCGAGAGTTTATATAGCTAAAAATCAAGAGTGTCATGATAGGAAGATAATACCACAATTTATCAGTCCACGCACATATATCACACTCAACTATTATGCTTGGCCTCTCAGAATTTTACTAAAGATGAAAATAGTAAGTTCTATAATTTATTGAAGGAAATTGAGATGGAATGGATAAGCTAGCATAGCCTTAGGCATCATAGTTGAAAGGTTTAGGAAGAAGGAAGAGTTGTAAATTACCAACTCCATCCAAGCTTGGAAGGAAGTCTACAAGATAAAATGCCAGGAATTGTGACAGATCGTCACAAAAACCCAATTACAAGTTTTTGAAAACTATAAAAACCTAATTACAAACTTTTAAGTAAAGGGACTAATTTAAACCTTAGGAAAAACTTAAGGAAAAAGACAAAATAATTAAGTCTTCCTATGACAAAGACTACTAATCATGCAAGCTGAAGGGCGCAATCCTGAGGAAAGTTCAGTTTCCATGACTTCCTCAACTCTGACATAAGCTTATCCCACAACATCAGTTGCAGCCTCAGCTATTTGGATGCACAGTCACACCAACTTACAACAGTGCTTATGATCATTTAACAAAAGATCAGCAAAAATCAAGTAAATTGCAAAGTTACATCGAAATTGAACTAATAAATTGGCCACAACTTGTACCGCTGGCAATAACAAACAAGAACAACTACAGGCAAAAGAAAGAAAAATAGAAAAATACCTTAACTTCCAAGTAGTGAACAAAAACAATGTGCATCATATCCCTGCAGTATGAAATTTAATTATAATATCATATTAAGATCCATTTCAAATAAGATAATTAAACTTCATTCACAAAATTTTTATTTGCTTTACTTTGATCTGCCAATAGATGCATATTGAAACACCGGAAGCTTGGGCAATTACTATCTAAAGTGAATCTAGATAACATGACAATACAAGTCCACAACTGCACTAATGTGGGTACCTAATAATCAGCTTTACGGGCCACTACTAAATTAGCCATGGATAAACTATTAAACAGGTAAATATTTAAACAAAATTCTGAATTGTAAATTAGTCCATACTCACTGTTCAAGCAGCCAATAGCTTCGCCTCTGAAAATTTTCATTTTCTTCTCCATGGGCATAGTAGCAATGTAATACATCAATGCTTCCCACCTAACATTTGCTTGAAGGAAGTTAAACTTTAGCATACAACTATTGTATGAAGGCTTATTCACTAAAAAAATTATAAGAAAAAATAGTTACCTTAAGGCTGTCTAGAAACATTCTTGTCCTACAAGAACTATATTAATCTTAGATTCAAGACACAAGTAAATCAAAAGCTTACCTTCAACTTTTCATGAGCCTCCTTCACAGTCTTCCCATCTTTTTTCTTTCTCCAATTATGTCCATCCTTTCTGAAATATCTCAAGACCTTCCGATCAAAAAGAAAAAGTGAACCACCTAGAACAGTAAAATACAAGTAAGCCAGCAAACTCTTTAAGGGCATCAATTAAAGAGTCTTGGTTTTTTTTCCATTTGTTTTTCTTCTTCTGATCAGCAAGGTTCAATTGTAATCTGTTATTGAAATGCTATCTAATCTCCTCAATAAATTCTCTTTTTCTTATCCAAAGGGAAAAAATAAAATGTTATACAAGATTTTGGCAATGAGGGGAAAAAAACATACCGACAACAATATGATATATCAACTTATGAAGTTCAGATATTTTTATGCTATATGCATTAGCTTCTACTTTTCATGAAAATCATTTTTACTGACTTCTCTTGAACTGCTTCTATTCTTTAAATTGACATATGCAGAACCTATAGAAGTGTGAACTGAGAACCCTTTGGTTTCATAGAAATAGCAAATTTAAAATACTATTTAGCATAATAAAGAGTTAACCATCACAAGCACTTGGTTGGAAGGCAAGAAAGCCAATCCAACCACTAACATTGGCACTTATATGGCTGCCACTAACTATTAATTCCTGCGTAGAACTTTGAAAACACCCCATCAGATTTTAGCTTCTATGGCAGACAAATTAACCCAACTATATTATCTCTCTATAAGAACTAAATACAACAAATGTCAAGATAAATTTATCAGTAACAAATGCAGAAACCATACTTGGTGGCCTGCTTGGTGGTTCTGGTGCGATATGAAACATCTGATAATTACGAAGAATTTCACAAATTTCAGCAGGTCGCAACCACCGATGCTGGGCTTCAAACTGTAATTGCTGAATATCTGCACAATGGAAACAGAGATTTATCTATATATTTAATTGCTGAATTATCACATTTACAAGTATCACATTCAAGATACAATTGATTAATAATAAAATAACCCAATTATAAATTAAACAAGCTCACAAGTTCTATATGGATTTATTATAAAAAAAGTGATAACATTTGTGAAGCAATGATTGTCTATTTTACTTTAGAAGTATAAAAAATTACGTTCAACACGTTATATCTAAGAGCATGTAATATCATTGAAACCCGACAGCCTATAACTGAGGTCCCCAAAAACCTTCTTTTATTTGCAAAACCTTAATTGCAATCTGGTCTCCAGTCCAGACAGATAATATCATAGAAAAGCCTTGATCAAACTTGTCCCAAATTGCAACACTAGTTCAGTAAATCCAATAGAATAGACGTAGACAGTTACTAAATTTTAGGATCAGAAAAATAAAATATTAAAAAAAACCTGGGTCACAGCCTTTTCTTTTTCTAATCTTACCCTAATTTTCAGTTCTCCTAACCCTCTTTCAAAAAACTTTAAAACACTGCAGTCCATGCTACCATGTGTCATTGAAAAGAATTTGCAAACTATTTTTCGTTCCTTTCCTATGCAATCAGGCACTCCATTGCAAATAAATAACTTTACAATGCAAGTACACTTTTTCAGGTAATCCAATCACGTCACCCCAGCATTCAACCATGAAAAAAAATACCGGCTATCACCAATCTGTCCTTAATTATGATGTTTGCAAATATAACTCCAGTCAATAATTCCTCCATGTCTGTGAAGCTATTGAAGACCACCTCAGCAGAATCAAAACCCAAAGAATTTTGCATATCTTTTGTTTTTGCCCCTAATCCATTTTCTCGCATCGTAAAGGAAATGGGATTAGAGAATTCCTTGTTCTCTCAAATTACAAAGTATGACCCTCAAGGGCTTCTATATCTATTGGAAAAACTATTCTTCCAGAACCACTTTAACTTTGAGGATACGTTCCTGTTATATTATGGATAGTAACTGATGCAACCCAAGATGCACAACCCCCCGNATCTTTTGTTTTTTCCCCTAATCCATTTTCTCTCATCGTAAAGGAAATGGGATTAGAGAATTCCTTGTTCTCTCAAATTACAAAGTATGACCCTCAAGGGCTTCTATCTCTATCGGAAAAACTATTCTTCCAGAACCACTTTAACTTTAAGGATACGTTCCTGTTATATTATGGATAGTAACTGATGCAACCCAAGATGCACAACCCCCCGAACTCGACTTCTAAGAAGCCATAGATTTTGGTAGATATGATTTAAAATCTGCATTTGAATTAAAATCTGCCGCATTTTCTCCAACCATACTAGGTTTCTTCAGAGGAAGATTGTTTTTTAATTTGGTTGAATTAATCTGCAACGTTGTCTAAATGCCTTTTAAGACTCATCCACCTCATGAATCTAAAAATAAGCTGACCGCCTTGTAGATGATCACCGGGGCCCATGCCCACCGAGAGCTCCAACAACCCAACAAACTACCGAGATTCATGGCATGGGACACAAATCTCGGAGAATCTAGAGACTCCTGGAGGCACTCAGCTCCACATCTCTCCCCTCTTGATCTTATAAATACCTCTTAAAACACATTCAACATGTTAGGTTCTTTGAATACTCTCTCTGCTCTCTCTTTTCATCTCTGATACTTCTTTACTGACTTAAGGGGCTACCTGCCCATTTACAGTTCGTCAAGGGTCAAAACCTAATTTTGATAAGAACCCAAAATAGTAATTTACCAAAGATTTGAAATCACGATTGCCCTCGGTTTACTCAACCCTGAACGTGATACACTAAATCCTCAAACCGGAACGGACACCATTATCAGTTAGTCAGCTCCAACAATAAGACTCGATTCGACAAGGACGAAAATTTCGAGATTTAAGAAATGAAATCCCCAACGAGAAATCCCCAAATATACAATAAATTGGCGGACCTGGCAAAAATTTACAGAACAAGTAAAAATAAAAACTGACCTAATCGAGGAGCTAATCCGTAAGAACCACGGTCAGCCATGTCGAAGACTGAATCGGAGATCAACCAGGAGGATGCGAAGATGACAATATCAAAAGTTTTTTGCTGTTTACTTCTCTTTCCAGTCAGCTTCCCAAATCTCAAGTGACGTGAGAAAAGTGAAAAGTCCGAACTCCGAACCGTGATCTTTCGAAGCAGGAAGTATATATGTTTTGATGGCAAATGAAATTATTTATTTGAAAAATTGCGAGTGAAATGGGGAGATTTGTCGGGTAATGGATATCCGATTCATGAACCGTCTCTGTCTGTCTGCGGATCATGACTCCATCATCAGTCAATCAGATTCCCCCTAAATATTTTGGTATGGCCCACTAGTCCGGATAATGCGAAGTTTTCCGGCCTTGTTTGTTGGGTCAACTTTTTGCAATAAAAACAAGATATTCATTCATTTTACCTCGGTACACCGACCAGCAAAGTAACAAAAAGGAAAAAAAACTCAGAGTTACCAAAAAGTTTCAATTTTGAGATTTTATAAATATCAGTAGCATTAATTACTTGATCTGTTTTGGAGATTATGTCTAATTTGATTAAGGTTAATTTTCATCTAATTATTAAAATAGATAAGTTAAAATTCAAACAAAAAAAATATCAAATATGAAAAAAAATAACGTACGTTAACCAAAAATACTTGGGAGTTACACGGCATAATTCAGAAAGATAGAAGAAGATAAAATCGGAACAATAAAACCAAAGCTAACCAGTAAGATGGGACATAAATTGTTGTTTTACATCTACTAGGTTTTGATCCGTGCGATGCACGGGTAGTCGTGTTAGAGAGATATGTTACAGATTATTTATCTGTTTGGTACATAGCATTATATTCTATATCGAGATGACTCTAAGCACGAACATAATATGATATAATGCGTTCATTCATATTAAATAGACTCACTCAATGGATGAGTACAACATATTGGCGTAATCAAATATATTATTGTATATGAATATAAACAAAACATGCTATAGTGCTTATAAAATATATTATGATCAAACTGATATCATTATGTAAAATATAAAACAATTCAATAAATCTTATTCAAATTAATAAGTCATCTAACATTTTGAAATATTTCTCTATACATCACGTTATCAGTTTTCCTGCTTTCTTCATCCTTAGATGAATGTGCAATTAGTATTTTTATAACGGCCCTGGATCGAACTTTAGAAAGTGCAACATATAGTTGCCCATGCGTGAACACTGGTTTTGGGAGATATGATCCAACCATCGACAATGATTGGTCTTGGCTCTTGTTGATCGTCATTGCAAACGATAGGGTCAACGGGAATTGGCGGCGTCGAAATTTAAGCGGGATCTTAGAATTAGAAGGAGTGATCAACATCCTTGCAATCAATATTTTCTGTCCCGCCAACTAACCAGATAATGGGATGGCTTCAATTACATGTTCATCAAGTCTGGACACAATCAATCTTGTGCCGTTGCAGAGACCCATTGATTTGTCTATGTTTCGCATTAGCATTACCGGAGCTCCAACCTTAAGCCGGATCCTGTGGTTTGGTAAACCGGAACCTTTGATAGAATTCAGTATTTCTTGTAGTGTATAGTTCAGACAACATCTCACAATTGTCCTCGAATTTACAAATACTATCCGAACTTAGGTACAACTTTTCGTCTTCAGCGAATTGGTCAAGCAACATCTCGTTGACTTCATGGACATCATCTAAGGTGGGTGAAAGAATGGCTCTGTCTCTAAAGTATCCTTCGTCATTATGTTTTTCAAACAGATCACCATATATAGTGCTAATGATTGACTGGATTGGTAGACCTGAATTTCTTACCAACATATTGCTAGGAAATACAATCTCAGACTGTTCATCGCTAATGTGAGTTCCAATATTTCCATCCCCAATGTCTAATAATCATTTGGAAAACTCACTAACCTGCTTCATTTGATGAGTGGATGAGTCTGAATGTAATCTCATGTTTTGTGTGATTAAGCACCTTGCATGATGACCACAAGTAAGAGGAATTAATAGTTGAGAGTACTATATCTGGTCTTGATCCTCCAGATATGACTGGAATAATTTGTCTGAAGTCCCCACCCATAACAACAACCTTTCCTCCGAATGGTTTGTCAAAACTTTCAATATATGAGTGCCTCATAATATCTCTGAGTGTTCTATCGAGAGCCTCGAAGCAATGGCGATGTGTCATTGGAGCCTCATCCCATATAATAAGTGTAGACTTAATAATGAGTTCGGCTAGGTCACTTCTTTGCGATATATTACACGTACTCTCTTCGTTGCACTCAATTGGTATGGCGAATCTAGAGTGTGCGGTACGCCCTCCTGGAATTAGTTGAGAAGCAATGCCACTTGATACAACTGTGTCAAGAGTAAAACATTATCATTAATTATGTAAATATGATTTAAAACTAATCATATTGACACACTACTGATAACTCTAATAATTTAGAGTTATTTGGTCATAATCTCAAGTCATTTCGAGGCTTTTATCCATGTTTTATTTATTAATGAAGCTTATTAAGTGAGTATTTAGTGTTTTATTAGTTATAGATGTTTATTTTTTAGTTTTAAGTTTAGTTTGACTTATTTTCGTTTTATATTGTCCAAGTTAACCAACGATTTCAGGCACCAAATTTATTGAGTTTTTAATGTTTCAGGACCTTGTATTGAAGCTTAAAATNGCCCATGCTTCTGTGATATCAGATCATCTACATTACAACTTAGCTCTTCCATCAACAGTGAGTTCGATGTGTTGTCGACATGTACAGAAATTGGTATGGGCATAGGTGGATAGTCGGACAATGATTTTCCACTCTCTCTCATTATTTTATCAATTTCGTGCAGTGCAAATTCTTTTATTCTGCCTTCGGCAATATGCAAATCTGTTTATAACAAACATAATATTATAATGTGTGTGTATAATATATATCAACATAGATGTGCAATTCTACTAAGGTACTAAAAACATATCCAAAATATCAAATGTAAATTATATAATATACATGTATACTAACCACTTTGAACCAAATGTAAATTTATCAAATCAACATATGTTGATACATATATTGGTAGTTGGGATGCAAAAATAGTAAATGTATGCGTGCGAAATGAATACTACCTATACGGATTATATGAATGAATAATACATACTACGTGCACTACAAACTATATGATCTTTTTTGATGATATTAAACCGAACAAAACATATTCTTTCTAAAAATCTTGTAGTAATGGTATTTGAAGAAAAATCTATATTGTTTTAAAACAAATTTTTAATTAATGAATTCAGAAAATATGAGATTTATTATAAAACTGAGTTTGAACATCAGAGTCAAATAAGAACCTCCGGCTATAAGTCAATAAGACTACTTCTCAAGAAAAAATATTTTTTTTAACATAATAACAGTTATAAAACTACACCAATATAAGGTTTTTTTCCTGGCATAAAAATTATTAAAAGGTATTCTTACGTCAGTAGAACTTGAGATGCGTTATTGTTGTTGTAGTCAAATTAAAAGTAAAATAAAACACTATTCCTAATCGGTTATTTCTCCACATGACAATACACCCTTAATTTTAGATATCGTTTTTTTACTTTTATATATGATTAAGAGTTTAGCCATTGGACATTTAGGCAATTAGGCTACTTATTTAAATGTATTATTAAGAAATAAAAAAATAAGGGTTAGTCTAAGATGGAAAGTTTGATTCTTGACATGGGATGTAAATGCTGATGTGGCATAATTATAGCCATTAATGTAATTTAATGCTGAAAAATAATAAAAAAATAATAAATTTTTTAACCAATCGCATGGAGTCACATCACACTACTTACATACATCTAACTCTTCCACGTGTCATTATTTTATTGGCTCATGACCAATTGCATCCCATGTCAATAATTAAATTTTGCATTATAGACTAACTCATATATATCTTATATTATATGGCTCCACCCCTTTCTGGTCGTCCTTCTTTTTCAACTTTAGGCTAAACTTTAATTAACCAATCAAGAAATACATAATTGTTCATATTATAATTATAAATTAAATAAAAAACTAAAAAGTGGGTTGAGAATGTGGGTTGTACCTCTCTCTCTCCCTATCTTTCCCTATAACGTGGGAAATACCAAAGTTTATTTTTTTTAGGCCAAAACCTCACTTAGGTCCATAATGTTTACTATCAATTTCATTTTGATCCCTAACATTTGCGTGCCCGTTAAGGCACGCAAAGCCCCTAGTATATATATATATCTTCTCTTGCCATTGATGAATTTTATAGTAAATATGACTTTATTTTTTAAGTGAGTTAATCTATAATGTAAAGTTTGATTATATTCTTCTCTAAAATTGGGATATGTTGTNAAGTTTCATTATATTCTTCTCTAAAATTGGGATATGTTGTACCGTTGACACATTGGGTTCCTTCTCTAAAAAGTAATTGCAAATAGCATCAATCCTTAATTAAAGACTAAAATAAAACATGGTGCAAATTTTATAGGCCAAAATGAAATTTTCACCAATACTTTTTACATGTAATTTTGAACCTCGATTGACATGATTCTAATGTGTTAACAGTACAACTCACAAATCTCAATTTGTAAACTTTTTAACCATAGAGTACCATTGGCCATCGTATGGATCGGTTTTATAATTTATTTTATAAAAAATGCTACATATTTTATTTTTAATTATAGGTTTGATAAATATATATATATAACTTAACTTTATCAATCAGAAATGGAATTTCAACAACACAAAACAATGAGACATCATTCTTTGTTGTGTACTGTGGTATCTGTTTGCTTCGTTTTATGAATCCTTTTATGGCCAGAAAAAAAAAATAACAACAACAACGCCATTGTTCATTTTTTGGGCTATAAAGATATTAGTCCACTTCGTTCATTCAATTCAAACTTCAAGGCTCAAGCGTTAGTTTCAATTCCCCTTACGTTCCTTTCCTTTGTCTTTGCAACTTGCGCAACAGTGAATACAATTATGGGAAGAGACGAAGAGTGGTATCCAATTCAAAATGGATTGTGTTTTCGCTGTATAAAAACGCTATGTATGTTTTGGGCTGCATGAATGGCCGAAAAAACTACGAGGCTAAGATGAAATCATGTCCTCTTTTAAATTTCAAAGTATAAATTATAAAATCATACGAATTTATATAATAATTATTTTTATAATGTAATAATAAAATGCAATTATAGGTAACCAGAAGTTGTTTAATTTTTTTAATAATTTGTCATTGCTCATTACTTTATTTTTAGCTTAATTATTATATATATATATATACTAGGGGTTTTGCGTGTCCTAACGGGCACGCAAATATGTATGTAAAATAAATAAGGGACTAAATTGTTAACTTAGTCAAGAAAGAGAGACCAAATAGTAATTTTTCTCTTATTTTTAATTTCATAGACTATAGTTTTAAAAATGGACGACCAGAAAGGGTGGAGTCATATAATATTAGATATATATATATCATACTTAATATCATATAGTTTTTTTTAACTGATTAATATCATATAGTTTGAAGAGACATACTATTAGAAAGAGAAAACTTATTATTTGTTCTCCAAATTTACGTTGAATCAACTAATTAATTTTTAAATAATTTAAATATATTACTTAGCCCCTAAATTATTATAATTGTCAATAATTTGGTATTTGAGTCAAATTCATAGGCCAAAAAATAAATTTAAAAATCAAATAGTATAAGTTTAAGTTTACTATAAAGATCATGGACCAAAAAGTATAAAATTACTTCAAATTTAGGGACTAAATAATATTAATTTAGTATAAATTAATAGATAAAAAATATAAAATTAATTTGATTTTGGAGACTAATTCGTCTCTGGTATGAGAATTTTATCATAATGAATATATTGTTGAATGCTTATTTTTTGATACAGCATACTTTTGTTTAAATTACAAGAGGTACAAAAGAAATCAACGAAGAAACAAAGAAGAAAACAGACCAAAAACAAAAACAACAACAGCAACGAAGACACCCAAGCATTACTGATTAAATTATTACCAATAATATCATGCACCGCTGGCGCTAAAGCATTTGTATGTTTGTCATTTCTAAAATCATACCAATGTTCAATTCAACAACATGCATTATTTATCATTTTTTTTAAACGGAATATTTGTATATCTGATTCAATTATGCAATTTTTTATATTTGATTATTATGCATGGTGCTAATTTTGTATAATTTTGAATTCATTATTTCTGAAATTTTCAACTCCTTCAAAAAATATTATTACTCATAATAATCATTCCGGCTTCCTTTATTCTTACGTCAACTTTATATGATCACTGATCAGTAATTAGATATTGTTAATGCATGCGCAATGAACATTTTCAATTGTACCCAAAAAAAAATGAACATTTTCAAATTTTCATGCGTTGTAGAATCAAAAGTTTGACGGAAATAAATCCAAGTATGGGAGACGAAATCACTGACCTGGAGTTGAAATTGATCTTGAGTGGAGCTAAGATCTTCAAGCCAAGTGGAGCTAAGATCTTCAAGCCACAATCCAAAAGAGTGAGGAGATGGAGTGGAGGATGAGGAAGGGACTAAAGTGGCAAAATGATGACCCTTCTATGTATGAAAACACATTTGCTATATATATAGCCAAATTCACTAATTAGTGAATATTACAAAGTGGTCCTTGAACATAATTACAAAATAGTCCCTTTAACAAACAAACTCCATATATACATTAGTAATCTAATGGGATAATTACTAATACTCTTCGGACGTGGCTTGGGGTTCTTAGCCCGGTCCCGGAAGGCTTGTGGATAATCAAACCCATCACGAATTACCACAAGTAATATGAACCCAATCTATTCTTATTCAGACTTACGATAAATTAATTACTTAATCAGTAAACACAAATAATAATCTTACAATAGATTAATGCTAATCCACACAAAAAATTCCAACAATCTCCCACTTGGATAGCATTAATCTATAAACAGATTAATCAACAAAATACTGAAGNTTATTTCTTTAACTAGTATGTTTATAAAAATTCCTAGTCAAAAACTTATTTTGGTTCTTAATAGTTGCTCGAGGTTCCGTTTTGGTTCCTAAAGTTTTTATTATTTCATTTTAGTCCTTTAAGTTTCTAAAAAATTTCACCGTTAGTCCCTAACCCATTTTCATCCATTTTTTTTACTGAAATAAAGTAGAGAAAGGAGAAAACTGACTTTCATACCCCCAACAATTATACTCTTTTATTTATGTTAAGGTTTTTTTCCTTTTGTAATATGGATCAAAATGAGGGTGAACCTTAGTGCAACGGTAAGGTTGCTGCCTGATGAGCAAGAGGTCATAAGTTCAAATTCTGTAAAAGTCTCTCTGCAGACCAGGGATAAGGCTGCGTACATCTTGACATTCTTCAGATCCCACCTAGTGGGAGCCTCATGCACTAGGCCACCCTTTGTAATATAAGGATCAAAATGCAATAAAAAAATAAATAAGTGTCTAAATGTATAAAGAAGACATTGCTGCTACCGTCTCCCTCTTAACACTCCATAGTTTTCTCTCATACCTCTTAATCCATGGACATAATTCAGCTGGCACAAGTATACAAAATCGTTTTCTCATTCCTTATTCATCTTAATGTAAGTACTAAGTAGTATGAAATTAAGCTGGCTGGTGATATATCAATTTGGATCTTCTATAATACTTTTTATGCTTTTTAATTTCAAGATACTCAATGCATGTTCCCTCCCTCATGTCTTATCATATATTTTTAATTTTTCGTTATTGAAATTGGTTTCCGGTGTAGCGCTCTTCCTTATCCTCCTCTTCTTCCTTTTCTACAATCACATCTCCATCTTCGGATGGTGACGATTCCGACGAGTGAAGAAGATGGACTCTGAAGTAGTAGAGAATGTATTTCTAATACATGTAGGTCCTCAATTTTTTATTACATTTTAATTCTTATTACAAACGAAAAATAACCTTAACATGAAAGAGTAAAATTGTTAGGAATGAAAGTCAATTTTCCCTTTTTTTTACTTTTTTTTAACGGAAAAAATAGATGAAAATAGATCAGGGAGCAACTGAATTTTTTAAAAACTACGAAAATCAAAATGGAACAAAACAAAATTTAGAGAGCAAAACAGAACCTCGAGTAAATATTAGGGACCCAAAGAGGTTTTTAGCCAAAAATCTTTTAAAAAATTAAGTAACAAGTTAACAACTGATTTGACATGTTTTTAATTCGTTATCGTCAACTGTTTCCTTTTCCCATGTTAGTTCATTGTACTCGGGCAAGAAATAATCAGCACGCAACAAATAAAAATGTTACATTATACCTTTAAGTTTGAAGCTTCGACAGACTAATCAACTTAAGAGTGATCCAGAATAAAAACGAAATAGTATAGGATTCGTTTGGTCAGATTCAGAAATGGTAGGCTTCTAAAACTAAAAGGGTTGTCCTCCAGGGAGCTGGAAAGCTTTTACAAAACAACTCTCAGCCGTTAGATTGAAATTTAATATCTGGATATTTGTGTAAAAAAATTATTTTCCTACATCAAATTATTTGTGCAAAGTGCAAACCACATCAATTAAATTTTGATGTAGGAAAATAATTTTTTACACAAAAAAAATAAAAAGTCAAATTTCCAAACCAAAAAGTGTCCGCCACGAGTCAGTTACATGTGGGGTAATGGCAACACGATTTATTTATTCGCATTGACCGGTTGAATAAAAAATTTGGAGTAAATTAACAAATTTAATTACTAAAAAGTTTGTTTTGGTCAAAAATTCATTTTGATCCTAAATATATGTTCTAATGTTCATTTTGGTTCATTATGTTTCAAAATGTTCAAATTAGTCCTAAATTTGGCAAAATGATTCATTTTGATCCTAAATATTGGTAAAATATTTCATTTTGGTCCCATACTATTGAATTTGGTCATATTTTTCTCGTCTCTCATTTCAATTTCAAAGTACTTGTTAAGAGGAACTCGTAACTTTAAATTCGTCGCATTCAAATTTGAAACGAGAGAAATATAATCAACTTTGCTTGTTTGACCATAAAATGAAAAGTCTACTTTTAAGACTGATTTGACGTCATTTGCTAACGATCCCAACTAGATAGATAAAGTATTCTTCGAGAACAATACGTAGCTCTAAACTCGTTATGTTTGAACTTGAAACAAGCCATATTCAATAGTTGGGAGCAAAATGAAACATTTTGTAAACATTTACGACCCAATTTGAACATTTTGAAACATAACGAACCAAAATAAGCATTAGGGCATATATTTAAGACCAAATTGACCATTTAACCTTTTTTTTTATAAAAAGTTTTTATCAAAATAATTACTAAAAAGTTGTAGAATTAATAATTGAATGAACCACAATTTGTAGCCGGACTGTCGGAGGACTGAAATTTGAGATTGATCAAACGGCTCATAAGCATCTCAGACTAGTCCACATGGTCTCTTCTGACTCGTCAAGCGTCAGCTTCCTCGGTCTTTCACACCCCTCCTCCATTATTGGAAATCCATCTTCGTTCCACTTGCCCATCCCACCTAATGGCAAATTAAAAATTGAACACGAAAACAATCATCGCCATATATAAATTTCCATTTCTCAGCCGCTTTTACTTATAGATCATCCAAATTTGACAACAACAATCATAGATCATACAAAATGAGGCACTTCCTGGTAAAATCTGTGGTGGCGCGATCGTTGGCCGCCGGCGGTAGCCGGAACTTCAACCGCCAGCTGTTAACAGCGGCGACGGCGCCGGAGCTGAAACTCCGTCATGCCGGCGCATATAATAACGGCGGCTACTGGCTGAGGATGTCGACCTTGGCGCCATCTTCGGGCGAAAAGGAGGAGAAGAAGGAGGAGAACGAAAACGGTGCCGTTTCGAGTTACTGGGGGATTTCGAGGCCAAAACTCAAAAGAGAGGATGGCACTGAGTGGCCTTGGAATTGTTTCATGGTAACGATATATATATTTCTCTCTTGTAGTACTTTTTGTTCTGTTTTTTCATGTATGATTAAGCAGTAAGTAAGTAGTTGATAGAGTATTAATCAGTACTGCTTGTTTGTTTGATTCTGTTTCATAGCCATGGGATACTTATCGCGCGGATGTGTCCATAGATGTGACTAAACACCATGTGCCTAAGACGTTCTTGGACAAGGTCGCTTACAGGGGAGTGAAATTCCTCAGAGTCCTATCAGATCTGTATTTCAAGGTTTGTGCTAATTATCTGAATTGGAAATCAAAGAACTAGAACAAAATTCATGTTATAATTCTAGTACCAAAATGAAGTTTTGACAATCCTCCAGATGTTTTCATCTGAGTCCCACTTGTTGATAAAAATTAAAAGGGCTTTCTATATATATATATATATATATGCTAAATGTACTTTTGGTTCTATAACTTTGGCAAAGGTTTCAATTTGGTCTCGTAATTTTTTTTATTGTAATTTTGGTCTCATAACTTTGGCAAAAGTCTCAATTTGATCCTAGAACTTTTTTTGTTGCAATTTTGGTCCCATAATTTCTGGAAACGTCTCACTGTTGGTCCCAAGCTGATTTTCATCCATTTTCTGCTGTTAAAGATGGTCTGACATACTGAGTTGAATGATAACGTAAAAATATGAGTGAAGTGGATTTAATGGCAGATAATAGATGGAAATTATTTTGGGATCAACTGTGAGACGTTTTCAGAAGTTATGAGACCAAAATTGCAACAAAAAAAAGTTATGAGACCAAATTAAGACCTTTGCCAAAGTTATGAGACCAAAATTGCAACAAAAAAATTATAATGAGGCAACTCTCCCCTAGCTTTTTTTGGGTGAGTTAGTTTGGGCATGTGTACTGTAGACTGCATCAGGAATACTTCGTTGGCTTTACAATCTTAAGTTGGGCTTGAGAGAGCGTGTTGAACTCCCTCATTATCGGCTTAAATGACCTTTTCTAACTTTATATATAACGAAGCAATTCTCTCCCTTGATAACTCTTTTAGGAATGAGTTAAACCTTTCTACTTGATCATGACGTTATAATCTGTGGCTCAGGAGCGATATGGGTGTCACGCCATGATGTTGGAAACAATAGCAGCAGTTCCAGGAATGGTAGGAGGGATGCTTCTGCACCTAAAATCACTGAGAAAATTCCAGCACAGTGGTGGTTGGATCAAGGCATTGCTAGAAGAAGCAGAGAACGAAAGGATGCACCTGATGACGATGGTGGAGCTAGTGAAGCCAGTTTGGCACGAGAGGCTTCTAGTGATTACGGCTCAGGGAGTGTTCTTCAACGCCTTCTTCGTGTTGTACCTGATCTCACCCAAAGTGGCTCACAGGTTCGTTGGGTACTTGGAAGAAGAGGCTGTGATCTCCTACACCCAACACTTGGAGGCCATTGAAAGTGGTAAAGTTGAAAATGTGCCTGCTCCTGCTATCGCCATTGATTACTGGAGACTTCCAAAAGATGCCACTCTCAAAGATGTTATTGTTGTTATTCGTGCTGATGAGTGTCACCATCGCGATGTCAATCACTTTGCTTCTGTGAGTGTTGTAATTTGATGATATGTTTCACTTTCCTCTGTTTGGTTTTTAGGACACTGGTTTTTTAACGAGTAAATGAATAATTTGGTCCTTGAAAGATCATCAAGCTGACAAGTCGGTCCCTCAAAAATCGAAAGTATAATTTAGTCCCTGAAAGATCGAAATGGTATACTAATTAGTTTATTTTATGGACTAAATAGTATATCGTTTTAATTTTTTGGAGACTAAAAAGTATACCGTTTTGATCTTTCAGGGACTAAATTGTATATTTTAATCTTTTAGGGACTGAGTTGTCAGTTTGATAATCTTTTAGGGACCAAATTGTTAATTTACTCTTTTTTAACTAACAGAAGTAAACTAATAAATTCAAGTACCGATTCATGCAGGATATCCAGTTTCAAGGGAAGCAATTGAAGGAAGCACCAGCTCCTATTGGCTATCATTAAGTTTTATTTTTTCTTTTTCACTTTTGTCTACTTAGATTATTCTTTTCATATGTGTAGAATGTGTGATTCAAATACAAAATAAATTGGATCTTTCATATGTGTCTTTAGTATTTTAAAGTGCATTTTGAAATTATAAACTCTAAATCAAATTATTTTGATATATATATATATATTATTTGTTTTAAAATGAAAATAAAAAGATCAACATAATTTGATGATAAAATGTTAAAGATTTCTAAATAAAATTCAACTGTTTAAGAATTTGTCAAACGAAGACTAAACACCGAAATTGTTAATTGTGTTCTATGATTTATGTTTACCTTTCCAGTTTCCACACAAAAAAAGGACTAATAAACACCGAAGGGATAGTGGATACTGAATACAATGACTTTTTTTTTTTTTGGTGAATAATACAATGACTTTTCAAAACCCTCCACCTAAATAACTAAAAAAATTAGCCTTCCTACCTAGCACCTAATGCACAATTCTTCAAGATTAAATTTTGTTGTAGAAAATAAAATTTAATAAACCTACAATATGTGAATAGTCAAATACAACTAGACAAGTATTTTTTTTTTAATAACTTGATACTTTATAATTGAAATGTTTTGAGTATTCATGTATATATTTTATTTTTATTAAGATTTTTAATGGTATAAATATAAAAAATATATTTTATTTTAAGAAATAATATGTATTACATTTTTTTATCAATTATAAATTAGATCTGATTAACATTGAAGGGTGATTTAATTTTACTGAGATCGTTTAGATATATTTATAAAATATGATATGTAATTTTAAATTCGTCGTATTCAATTTTGACATAATTTTAAATCGAATATCATCGAAAACAACGCAATTAAATAAAAAATTACTCGTAGAAAAGTAATATATTATTCTAAACTTATCGTATTCAATCTTGAAATTAGAAAAATATAATCATATTTAATAGTTTAGTAGCAAAGTGAATCATTATACAAACATATAAAATTTGAATAACAAGCTAAAATAAATTTTGAAATAAAAATATAAGACCAAAAATAGAATAATACAAGTGGTAAGGCATTTGGAATTTTTAGAAGGTTTGGGGTTTTTGGGCTCCAGGGTAGACAATTATATAGGGTCCTTTGGTAGAAGTGGAAGTATCGGTATATAAAGTAAAGGCACGGAATCCAATACTTTTATGTGTTTGATATGACAACTTGAGCTATGTAAGGTGGATTACAATATAAAAGCATTTACATTACATAGACCATTTTTCTTTACTTCACATTTCTGATGTAATCCAAGTTTATCTAGAGAATTATGGTAGAATTCCTAATTTGCCCCTCTCACCCCATCCCATCTTTCCTCTTTGATGACGGCAGGCGGTGGCGGCGACGACCACCGTAGTTGGCGGCGATGACCATCGTGGACGGCGGCGACGATCACCGTGTACGGCGACGGCGGCCTTGTGGTGATTGTGGGAGGGACATTTTTGTTATTTTCTTTCTATATCTATTACTTTCCCTCTCATACCTTTTTATATCAAACAGTTCAAAATCTTTACCTATTTTACATTCATTTAACTACTTTTCTTTTTGTCATCATTTTACATCGTAAAACACCTTCCATTTCCCTCACCAATTTGTTACCAAACGGACTTTATATAATTCATGATATGGCTAAGAAAAATGTTTAGGAATTCCTGAATCATAAATCATTTCTACCTAACAAACTTTGAAAAAAATCAAACTACAAATTGAACACGAAATTGTAACACTAGCGATAATGATGTAAGATGATGCACTTCTCTCTCAAAGTCTCATGAGTTTACCAAAATAAAAAAGTCTCACCATGACCATGGACATTGTACCGGCTGATGAAGCTGAATAGATAAGTAGCTAAATAGAGAAAGGAAAGTAGGAGACCTTGTGTCCTCCCTAGCATTCTCCAATGGATTGCACGCAAATGGCGCTTTTCAGAGTCCTGAACCGCCATTTTAGCAGAGCTCCTCCGAGTCAATGTATCCCCACGGTTCTTCTCCATCGCAGGCTTAAATGCGTCGCTCGCCGCTACAACCACGCCATTCATGACTCAAACTCTTTTGCTTCTTCGGCCGCGCTCAGGAGCTTGTATGCGGTGGTCACCCGACTACCCTGTCGTTCTCAGTGCATTTCCAGCTCCGCCAAACCGTTTGCTTCTGCCGGCGCCGGAAATGGCGGGTTTGGCGGGGACAGTGGCGGCGGTGGTGATGGCAACGGCGGTGCCGGTGGTGATTCTGGAGATGCTAATCCCAAATTGGTTGGCGAAGCGGCTGCTAAAGAACTTTTGGCACTTTCACCTGATGTTATTATTCTCGATGTTGAGGTCTGAACTCCTCTCTCAGCCTATTGCGTGTTCTCCTAGGTGCTTTTTTTTTTTGTTTTTAAATGATTTCCTGTTATATCTGGTAGGGAATGGTGTGCGGAGGATGTGCTGCTAATGTGAAAAGGATTCTAGAAAGTCGAGTAAGTTGTACCATCTCAATTTGCTTTGATTTGAGTTCTTCAATTGCATTATCTGAAAGATGGATGATTGGAGTATTCTTATGCTAACGTTAATCCTAAGGGTATTCTGCTAAGTTTACACAACTACCTGATTGTACTTCACATTCATTAGCTTGTGATATAATGATAACAATAAAGGTGGATGTGTTTTGCTTAGGTCTCAAAATAATACTATTCTCAGGTTCATAATTTATAATTTGAATTTGCTTATTCATTTATTTATTCATGTCTTTAGAATATGAACTTGGATATCAGTTTGTGTAGATGGAGTCCAAAAATTTTGTAGGGACATGGGCACACTGCTGAGAACTCATTGATTATGTTGGAAATAGTGGTAGAGCTAATGTAGTGCAGAAGAACCGATTGTTTGTGTTATGACTATTAGATTGGATTACTGCTAACTGGAAACCACGATGCTGGTCCAATGTCCATGCAGGGACGTAACAGGATCTAGGTCAGGTTTTGTGCCATCTTGGAACTTGATACAAAGCCAAAGCCTCCCTCATTTAGTCTTCAAGGCCACTGGTGTTCTAGCATAGATAATAGGACTAAAAAATCCTGGTTCCATTGCACTAGCACTAGAAATTGGTAGATCATGACAATTTTATTTGTTGGAATAGCAATTCTTTTCTTCTTCTGCAGCATGTCATCAGTTCTATGGTCATTTCCTTTTCCCCCCTTGACTATGTGATAAAACCACTTGCATTTTGGTAAATTTTTTAATTTTGTTGGAAATACTGCCAAGAAGCAAGCAAAGATGTAGAGAGAGCCTGCTTTTCCCCTCTCAATTCTCAAGGGCCTAGCACTTTCCGCCTCCTTTTACAGCCAAAATGACACCTGCCCCATTGAAGTGAAAAAGTTAAAGAACTGATAGCTTCCATTATAACCTTAGCAAAGAAGTCCAGACTCATGAATTTGTTGTGAACTTAAAAGTTAGGGCTACTTACTGTTAAATATTAATAGTTTTATTTGCTTCTGTCATAATGAAAAGTGAAGAATCAATTTTGTCAGTATAGCTTTCACATTCTACTTTCATGCTGCTGAAAGCGTGTGAAGATAAATTGCCCTAACTTTTAGGTGAATTTGGGTCAAAAGGTAAAACAAGCATTTAGTGATGTATACCTTTGGTATTCTCTTCTTATGAGTAAAAAAGAAAAGGAAGAGTAGATAACGGAAAGAATATATGTTCTGTAGTTAAAAAATGCTATATATTCTTTAAATGCATAAACATATAATTTTTTTTTCTTCTACAATCTAAACTGGTCTTTACTTGTTGTTTTAATGGACAGCCTCAAGTATCATCTGCCAGTGTAAACCTAACAACAGAGACAGCAATAGTTTGGCCTGTATCTGAAGCAAAAACTGTACCAAATTGGCAAAAGCAATTAGGAGAGGCACTTGCAGAGCATTTGACTAACTGTGGTTTCAAGTCTAGTCTTCGAGGTATAGTTTAGTTTCCAATCACCAACATTTTCAATGTGTCACTCATATATGCTAAAGGCTGGAAGATTATTCAAGTCATATTGCAAGTGTACTATTTCGACTTGTTTGAAATATCAAATGATTGTTCATAAAGATTTTTGCTTCCGGAAGATTATGTTTCAACCTTCAGAAGACTTTAAATAGGAATCAAAGTGTCTTTTACTTTGAGTTTTGTTGAGATATCTATATTAAGATGCTCAGTTTCTCAGCTAGAATGCTAGATCTATGTGTTACTTGGCCAAAATGATATTGACAAGTGTTAGGGAAATCAGGCAATAAGTGGAAGACCTTTGTCAGTGGAATCTTTCATTCTTGAATGTTGATTGCTTGCTTTTGTTGGGCCACAATTTATAAGTTTAGCTCTTTATATCTGAACTTGCATCATGAGCTGCGGGTTCTAAATATATTTATATGTATATATACCTTATAGTTATCCATTTCTACATTTCCAGACTCTCATCCTTTATAAAGTCTAACTGCTGTAATTTTTCTGAGTCCTTTTTGATTTTTGTGATAAAGTTTCAATTATACTTTAAAGCCTTAAGCTTAGGATTTTCAGTTGGATAAATGGCCAAAGGTTGAATTTTCTTGCAAGCTTCAATTTTGGGAACAATATAAACAACGATTTTAAAGTTTGGTGGCAAATTCACATAATATATGAAAATTGACATTTTAACTCCCCAGGCTGTCCACTAAGTGTTCATTACTTTAAAGAGTTTGGAAGTTACCACTTACCGCATGTAGAGTTCATTTGATTTATGTGAAGCTTGGTGAGTTAAGTGGCAGGTCAGGAAGATAGCAACTGAAGGAATTATTTCTCCATATAAATGCAAAAGAGGGGTTGTCTTGAGTCAATGGTATGTCCTCAATTCACGAGGTTCTATGATACACTGTGATACCTTTTATATGACTAAACAGTTTTCAAATCTTATATCCACCATTATTAGATGTATGGTGAGGTTTGAAAAAAATGAAAAACCATTATTAACGTTGTAATTTTTCCTTCAGTAGGTCAGTCTCTGCGGCTACTTGTGGGTATTGGAGAGTCATTTCTGTGCTAGGGAGGCCCTGCATTTTGAAGAATTTGCTGATATTCAATTCTAAATTAAAAGCCTTGCTTTTATCTTGAGTTTATGAACTTATTATCATACAAAGTTGGTTGTGTTTTGTATGTACGATGAATGGGAAGGGCACCTACTATCCATTTAATGATGCATGTACTTTGTGTACTACAATGAACATTTAATATCTTATGTGTAATTTCTAAATGTAAGCTTGAAAATTGAAATGTTATATTGTGTTATTTCATATTTTTGCTTTTTAATTTTCATAAGCCCTTGTTCATTAAACAATATTGTACATACTAACTAACCATGCACATTCAAGAATCTGCAACAAATTAATTATATTTTAGTTTGACTATTGCCTGATTTGATTGTTAGTAATAACTTCTCTGAAAATAAGTAAATAGAATTTTTCGGTTGAAGTATCATGCAACCATTATATCAAGTAATTTGCCTTTTTCTTTTAATAAGTTTCTTTTGTATATTAGATTAGTAGTGTGTGAAAGTAGGGATGGCGATGGGGCAAGGTAGGGGTCGGGAGTGCCTCCTCACTTTCCCCTTACCAATTCTTTGTGCCCATGTCCATCTGTAATCCCTGTTAGCATGATAGAATTACCTGTAATTATTGTGATATAATTGTGTTGTATTCTTAACCCATAAGTCTAGGGACTAGGATTAAGTTTAGAGATTGTAATTAGTAATTAGCTGTAATCATATAATTACAGGTAATTCTATCATGCTAACAATCCCTACGACCGGAAAGAAACCTTTCTTGTTCCCTTCTCTGCGGTGATTCAAGGGTCTATGCTTTTATGGGATCTTTGCTAGGAGTTTGAAATATTAGCAGAAAATTATAAAAGAAAATTTCATATTATGTATAATTTTCTAAAAAAGATATTGATAAAAATAACTGATTCTACAAAGATATTAAATACTGATTAGAAATTTAGAGTTCTTGAGGAGCTTCAGACACTATTACTTTTGAGGGTTAGTAGTTAGTAGATTACTTATTTTCTTTTGCAATTTTAATTAGCATAAATGTGTTGGATATGCGGATAGTTCAAGATTTTCTGTTGTCTGACTTTAAGCTAATAATGTTTTCTTTGTTGGGACCATGGTGATGATGTATCTTTGTTACTTCCTACTTGTGTTTGATTTGTGCCTACTCCAGAAAATAAATGGAAAAAATAATAGAACATGTGCGATAAATACTTGGTATAGAGCCTCATCTGTTGCTACAATATGTTTATGAACTTAAACTGAATAAATCCTCACCTTGTATTCATAACTCATGGAAGAAAATATTTTTTAAGAAAACTTGTTGCCAGGAAGGGCTTTTTCAGAACTTCCCAATGCTACAATATGTTTACTAAATTAAATTAACTCCCTGATTCAATAGCTTTTTCAATTGAATCTAGTCAGTGTTTCTATTGATGCTTGTCATCTTAAATTTCTATCTCTTAGTTTTAAGTTGCAGTTATTAGAGTGATCAAATCCTTTTGCCTAGTTGAAGTTGAAGAGTTGCAAGAGCTTAAACCATGTCAATTTCCACCATTGATGTGTGTGATTGCTTGACAATTCTGCTTTTCTTTTTTTAGTGCAGATTCAGCAAGAGACAGTTTCGTCCAAGTTTTTGAGAGGAAGATGGAGGAAAAACATAGACAATTAAAAGAAAGTGGTAAACCTCTTGTTATGCATCTTCTAGTTTATAGATGACAATGGAATATGTTACTGATAATATTTCTCTGAATCCCCTGATGAGCCATCCATTTATATGTAAAGGTATGGAGGTTAATGATGTAACTTTTTTTTTTTCCCTTCCTGGTTTTCTAAGGTCGAGACTTAGCTGTTTCCTGGGCTCTGTGTGCTGTCTGCCTTGTTGGTCATCTCTCTCATTTTGTTGGAGGAAAGGCACCATGGATCCATGCATTTCATTCAACTGGGTTTCATCTATGCCTGTCTTTGTTTACATTGCTTGGTCCTGGACGCCAACTTATTCTTGATGGCATAAAAAGTGTTTTTAAAGGGGCACCAAACATGAACACACTAGTCGGTCTTGGGGCTTTATCATCATTTACTGTCAGCTCATTTGCTGCCTTTCTGCCAAAACTGGTAAAGTGTTTTTGAATGCATTAATTGCTGTAGGGGTGTTCAAATGGTCGGTTTGGTTTGGTTTGGTTTGGATCATTCATCCAACCAAACCAATTTAATTGGATGAATGTAAAAGTCATCCAATTCATCCAGTGTTTTTGATGATCGGTTTTTGGGACAAAAATTAAATTCTAAAAAATTCTAAAAAT
Source organism: Chamaecrista fasciculata (assembly GCA_003254925.1). NCBI lineage: Eukaryota > Viridiplantae > Streptophyta > Magnoliopsida > Fabales > Fabaceae > Chamaecrista > Chamaecrista fasciculata. The sequence goes on from QANZ01002037.1 coordinate 146,671, forward strand.
ATTATACTTTTCAATATAAACTAGGTAAGAGATTGGATTGAATAATAGGTTTTAAATTATATGAATTAATAACCCAAATTCCCTTAAGAAAATAAAATATGAAAATCTTCATGTACACTGTAATCTCACTTAGTACCAAAGTGGGTTGTCTTTTTTCAATTTGTGTCTACAAAATCTATATTTGATATTTTGCACTATCTGCAATGTTAGTTGCTTATATTTTTCATGAGCAACATATTAACCTTTTTAATTGTCAGCAATTAGTTATTTAGTGTGTTTAAATAGTAATGGTTACAGTTGCTACAGTTCTTGAGATTACCTTTCTAATTCACAGATTAGAATGTACAGATTTTTTTTTCTTTGTATTTTTTTAATCAGTTTGTTTTGGCAAGTCTAATATTTCTGTATTCTACTCTATTTAATAACTACTCTTTATGTATAAATTTGTAACAGTGTGCAATCAATTAAAATCTTACTTGGTTCATTCAATATTGTGTATGGGACTTAGCCTTGATGCTTTCTTTATCTACTGCATTTATGAGAAAGAATACGGTGATTCATTTGGAGTTTTTTGCTCCATTCTAATGTTTTAGACATTCTTTGTGTTGCTGAAAAGGAAAAAAAAAAAGGACTTTTGCCAGTGTTGCATTTGGTTTTGACTTTTGAGTCTTTAACTTCTTGGACTGGTGATCAGATATTGAATGAAAATTGATTACATGCATAATATTGATTTATGTTATGTGTTTGTGTTTAAAGAATTACATCAGTTATTATGCCCCAATGAGGTGTTTTTTTTCATATAATTCTAATCAGGAAAAAAAGAAAATATTCTAATATTAAACCATAGATTTAGAAAGTATATTGGTTTCCTTGAAAATATGCAATTTGGCATGCAATAGCAATCAACATATGTATTTGATGTGTTAACTGGTAATTTTTATGCAGGGTTGGAAGGCTTTCTTTGAGGAACCAATTATGCTAATCGCATTTGTCTTGTTAGGAAGGAATCTCGAACAGAGAGCTAAAATTAAAGCAACCAGTGATATGACAGGACTACTTAGTATATTGCCATCAAAAGCTCGTCTTCTGGTTAGCAATGACACTACAGAGATTGGCTCAAGTGTTGAAGTTCCTTCTGACAGTCTTTCTGTTGGAGACCGAATTCTTGTGCTACCTGGAGTAAGTAATATAGAATATAAATTTTTCTTAGTACAGTATGTCTCCCTCACCCATCTAACCTTCTTTGTATTATAAGCTTCTGTTGCTTATTTTTTTCATTTATGATTATCAATAGCCTATTATTAGGCAATAAAATTGTCAAATAATATATTAATAAATAATAGTGGTGTACTTAATGTCCACAATCAATGGGAAGGGGGAAATAAGCAGAAAAAATTATATTTTTTAGTTATATTCCTATCCATCTGTTGCTGCTTTGATAACAAAGCTACTCCTATCAGTAAAAGCATATTTTTATGTCCATAGAATCTCTGGATGAAAGGACTAGGGTAAGTTGATAGTGAAAACTGGTACGTTGCTGTTTGTACAGCAAAAGTCTTACTAATATTGATTTGATCACATTCTGCTTAAATTTTAACAAGTGACATCAATAAAGTTTTTATTATAGCTCCTATAGAAAATTCTTGCTATTCTGTAGGATCGTATCCCAGCAGATGGAATTGTCAGAGTTGGTAGAAGCACTGTGGATGAGTCAAGTTTTACTGGAGAGCCACTGCCAGCAACGAAATTACCAGGGGTATCACTCTTTCTTGAAATATGCATATTTGAATAACAATAATAATAAAAGACTGTTTGGCTTCTGATGTTACTTGTATTGTGGGTCTTGCTTCTTCCTCTATATGGGGATCTATGGGGTAATTATCTTTTTTATTTCATTGGGACAATTTATTTTAACAATAAAAGCAGGAAAACCATTCAGCTTTTATTAATCTTCCTGTATGTGTTCATCTTTACTAGCTATGGGAACTCTTTAGTTTGTGGGGTCATTTAATCAACCCATCCTGTAGCTATTGTGCAGTTAACTGTCATTTCGGTTTCTATATTTGCAGAGTCAGGTTGCAGCTGGAAGTATAAATCTTAATGGCACTCTTACAATTGAAGTGCAGAGACCAGGCAGTGAAGCTGCTATGGGTGACATAATTCGTCTGGTTGAAGAAGCACAGAGTAGGGAAGCTCCAGTACAACGTTTGGCTGACAAGGTTCTCTTATTTAGTCGTATATAACTTTTATGGCAAGCTTTTTGTTTTACTGCAATAAGGAGTCTGGCCAGAGATAGTTTCTTCAAAATGTAGAATCTGATTTGCAATTGTAATTTATTATTTGTTGATCTGGCTTGGAATAAAACACAGTCTGGGTGAGTTGACTAAAAAGGTGAAACATTGTTAATATTAGTGTGAATTGTGCAATGTTTTCCTCTTGTTTGTCAACCTTTTTCTGTACATAGTTAATCCAAGCAGAATTTAGTTTGTATCTTTGGATCTATATTTTTTGGAAATTTCTCTTGATCAGCAATTTAAATGGTAGATAAGTTGATGAGTTAGAGTTTGGTGGGCCTGATGTGAATAGTAGTCCTATTAGAGTATCTGGTCTAAGAAGGAACTTTGCTAATTGTGTTGATTTGTATATGTATTTGTATTGTTTGTCTGTTTCCTTCACTGATTATAGGTATTCAAACCAATTATCTTTATGTTAATTTGACTTTCAATTAATCCAAGGAACGATTTATTTTGCATCCAGGTGTCTGGCCACTTTACTTGGGGAGTAATGGCAGTTTCGGCTGCCACATTCACATTCTGGAGTTTGTTTGGCACACGCATTCTACCTGCTGCTCTATCTCAAGGAAGTTCAGTTTCTCTGGCGTTGCAACTTGCTTGCAGTGTTCTGGTATGATCTTCAAAAGTTGTATATGACTGTCAAATTCTCACGTATACCTAGAGGACAAGGGAAGTTCATGCTTACTTGTCAACGTAAGAAAGTAAAATCTATTTATTTATCTGACAAGATGATTTCATCCTTTAGATTGAGCAATTATTTTGAGTGGTGTTGGACTAAATGTTGAACTTTTTTCTCCTTGTAGTTGATAGTTATAACTTGAATAATTTTGAAAACAAGGTAGTGATAGGCTTTTGCTCTGTCCATGCTTTCAGGCCAACATGCTTTTATGTGGGGGGATCATATTAGTGTGTTAGAAATTTACAACTGCAATAGAGTGAACTTTCCATTATTCTAATTCAAATATATTGTTATTTAGTTAACTTTCCGAAGTTCTTAAGAATTAGTTTTTGGGGTATACAAATACTGAAATACCTATTTGTATTTACTTCCCAACAAACGGTCTTATATGTTGTTGGAGAGCATTAAAAGATAAGAAATTTACAACTGCAATAGAGTGAAAAGTAAATGCAGAAAATCCCTTCCAATAAAGGGGACGCTGGCACTTACTTCAGTGTCTGTTATTACTGGATCTAAAGCCCTTAATCCAGCCAGTTGATTCATTATTCATTGAGTTTCGTTGGAAGGAAACTTATTTTGCACACTAACTTGCTGTATTAGAAATTGCTCACAGTAATTTGTCCCAGGTTGTTGCTTGTCCATGTGCACTTGGCTTGGCCACACCAACAGCTGTGCTGGTAACATATTCAAAGAGACTACAATTGTCATCCCCATAGTTATCGATTTGTTTAAACTAAGCCTCACAGTATCAGTTTTCTGTTTGTTTTACAGGTTGGAACTTCTTTGGGAGCTACAAGAGGATTGCTTTTACGAGGTGGACACATTCTAGAAAAGTTTTCGATGGTAAACACTGTTGTGTTTGACAAAACAGGGACCCTCACAATTGGTAGACCCGTTGTAACAAAGATTGTCAATACAAGTGGACAAAACAAAAACTCAAGGTTGAGTAGGACAAATTTTATCCATTTATCACAACCAATACAATTGGAAAGATTTTAGTGTGAAGATATTGTAAAATGATGTTAAATAATTCTGCCCTTCATAGAGTCGCCTTTTATACCTTAAAGCAAAGATGTTATGAAGTACTTAAACTTTCTGTCCTGCTCTGTCTCTTTTCATGCATTCAATTAAATGATAATTCTCAATTCTCATGTCCTCTGTATTCAGGATTTTGGGAGAATATGGCTTTGAGAACATAAGTAAAGTTGTTTTCCACTGTTGTTCCCTTCCTTCGTATTAATAAAACTTCTTTGATTTAAAAAAAAAAAAGATTCGCTTAAAAAGAAAAATTAAGTAGAATAAAGAAACTATCAGGTTAGTTGTGAAACATAACTCCAGTTATTATGAATGAAACCTGAAAATTTATTATTAAGGGTCACTAGTTTTGTGAAATTATATGATTATTTCTATTTGTTGTGCAATAGTTGTGCAATCAAAGATAATGACATACCATAATGCAGACAAACAGCAGACAATTCTTGGTCTGATGCTGAAGTTCTGAGGTTAGCTGCTGGAGTAGAATCGAATACAGTACATCCAGTTGGGAAAGCAATTGTGGAAGCTGCTCAGGCAATTAATTGTCATAATGCAAAGGTTTTCATTCTATTGGTTGAATATTTTTTATCTGGTTCTCTGTAAATATGTACTATAGTTTTTTTTCTTTTTAATTTTTATAGATACTGTAAATCTGTGCAATAAACAGTGTATGCAGTTGACGTTTCTTTTTTCATTGATATTACTTCAAATCATAATTTCCTTGGTACTTTAGACATCTTAGACTTGTGCACCAGTTAGTCTAGTTGATAAGTTAGTTGGCTCTTTATTCTGGGTTGGCATGAAGATCAATATCTGTCTTGCCTATTGGGTTGCCATTGTTTGGTGGAAGACGTGCCAGTTGCTAGAAAATGGAAATAGAGTATAATACATTATTTTCAACCCCTTCTACAGGAAGTATATTTTTTCTGTAGGAGACTAATATATAGAATAGGAATTTAGGTAGATTGCCTCATTAGCTGGTATTGCAGAGTATATTGGTAGTTATGACTTGTGTGTCATTTTATTTCTGAATAGTATTAGCTTGTTCTTCTTGAATTGATGAACATAAACAACTATCGGCTTATATGCATTTTTTCAGGTGGCAGACGGAACATTCCTTGAAGAACCTGGATCTGGTGCAGTAGCAACTGTTGATGACTACAAGGTTTCTGTTGGGAATTTAGAATGGATCACCAGGTACTCAAGTATTATAAATTTTTCAATTTTACCTTGATCTCAAATACACAAGAAAGGATGTTCCTCAGTTTTATTCTGTTATTTTTATTTACTACTCCTTAGTAATGGGAATAGTTGCAGCATAATCGGTGAGTATATTTCAGTTAGACTCGTTATTATTACGTAGGGCTAGTTTTGATTTTTATTCTGTGAAGTATATAAAATGTAGAATAATAATTATTCTCTTGAGGAGAACTTTTCTTCTTTTTTATTTAAAATTTCTTAATTTCAACCATAGGTAATATATCCTTTGTACAGGCAGGGAGTTAACAAAAATATTCATCAAGAAGTGGAGGAGTATAGAAATCAGTCTGTTGTTTATGTTGGAGTTAATGATACCCTAGCTGGCCTTATTTATTTTGAAGACCAGATAAGGGAAGATGCAGGACATGTTGTTGAAGCATTGTCTAAGCAAGGAATTGATGTCTACATGCTCTCTGGAGACAAAAGGAGTACAGCTGAGTATGTTGCATCTGTTGTTGGAATTCCTAAAGAGAAGGTAAAAAATATAGAACCAACTGCGATGTATTCCTCCTATCAACAAGTTAATTTATAGGTTGAAATTTTGGTTCCTTACTTAATAACTTATATAACTGTCAATATAGAAAGGATGAAACTGCCACATCACCTGTTAGCGAAACCACTTCACCTGGTCAACTAATTAATCATAGCCATTTCAAAGAAATATGGATGGGTTATTCAGTTATTGCTACTTTAAAGAAAATGTGAATATCAGTAAGAACTAAATCAGACCATGGACTGGTTGAGTTAAATTGGCCAATCCAGTCTAGATCTAATAACCATGGTTCCGTATAATCAAGTTTCCTGCTGGAAATCATCCTTCTCTTTACCATCAAATCATGAATTGCTCATTCAGTCAGAAATTTTTACTGGTTCACCTTCTATTCTAAATAATAAACATTTCTATTCAACCATTACTTGGATCTGATGTACAAGTGATTTTTGGATTCACAAATCACAGTAAACAAGTTTTTCTTGTAAGTACTAACAAGTTGTTAGTTGGGGTGGTAGGTACTCCAATCTCCATAGCCAAGGTCTTGGGTTCAAGTCTTGCTGGAGATACTCTTCTAGTTATTTTTAAACGCTGATATATTATTTTGTTGTTATTGGATAACTGGGTATTACATATATGTTGTCAATTTTAGGTGCTATCTGGAGTGAAACCAGATGAAAAAAAGTTGTTTATAAATGAACTCCAGAAGGATCAGAAAGTTGTAGCTATGGTTGGTGATGGGATCAATGATGCAGCTGCTCTGGCTTCGTCACATATTGGTATTGGATTTGGTGGAGGTGTTGGAGCTGCCAGCGAGGTGTCTTCTATTGTACTGATGGGAAACAGGCTCTCACAGGTAAATTCCATATACCTGAATCCTTTTAACTTTGTTTTGATTAAAACTTTCTTATATTTGTTGTAAACTAAATTATTATTCTTTTCTTCATTACTTCAAGGTATTATTATTATTTTTTATTTATGTGTTGACCATATAATTTAAGTTGCTATGAAGCCATAATGTTTAGCAATATGATATATGTGAGCTAACGTATAATCAATTGCCACATGGCCTCCGAATTTTCATGTCTTTTTTCCCAAGGCACGACAGAGAAGGCACACAGCGTTTGTTGTTTTTTTTTTTTTTTCCTTTTNCTTTTTTAAATATTGGAATGTATATTAGGCTCCTTAAATATTTATATCTATGCAGTTGCTCGATGCCTTGGATCTTAGCAGGCTAACCATGAAGACGGTGAAGCAAAATCTTGGGTGGGCTTTCCTCTATAACATTGTAAGTTCTTCTGCAACTGGAAATTAAACTGATCCGCATGATTACATCATAAACATAGTCTGGATGACGAATGTTCCATGACCTTGAGTGTACATATGACGGCCCTAAAAAGTATATGCCATCTTTCTCAAAATGTTGTTCCCTTATATAGAATATAAATACAAGAAAATTGTACTATTACTTTTGGATTAACTTTTGTTTTTTTTTTTTCCTAATATACTTTAACTTTTGTTTTTTTTTTCCTAATATACTGATTGAATTAGGGTTTTGTTCTTTTCTATATTAAACATATTGAAACTTCGAAAATGATTTCATTTTCTCCTAATATGTTGATTATGTACTCTCTTAAGCAGTCCTGTGCCGAAATGGTTCCAATTTGTAGGGAACTCAGTGTTGGTTGCTTGCGGTATATACCAAAGTGCAATTGTCGAGTTTGCCAAAGATTTTTGAAGACGGATATTTCTATCTCTTTTTGTTGAATAACTTGTATTTATCCAAAGCAATTGACTTACTCTTTGAACATAAACTATCCTGGTATAATGATTATTTTACCTTTTTACAGGTTGGGATTCCTATTGCAGCTGGACTGTTATTTCCAGTAAATGGGACCATGCTGACTCCTTCAATTGCAGGGGCTCTCATGGGGTTCAGTTCCATTGGGGTAATGACAAACTCATTACTTCTGAGATTCAGATTTTCCACAAAGCAAAAACAAACACACGGGGTATCCCCAAAGACCGAAATCCATGTAGATAGAGATATTGTAGATGAAAAAGGAAAGTTGAAATATGGACAGTAACAAATGCTGCTAGAAGGAGACAAAAAATAACACGGAGTTTTAGCTAGGATATATACATTGTAACTCCTGATCTTGCTTCGGTTATCTGAAGGGTGAGAAAGAAATTGGCACAAACGAGACTATTCTGATATTTGCTCCCATCCAATAATTATAAAAACGGAAGAATAGATCACAAATAAGATGCTTACTAGTGCATGCTTAACGCCTGGGGCAGTTCGAGTTGGTATTGTATGGAATGCGATAAAGAAGGACGTTTAATCAGGAATTGATTTTTCAAAATCGTTTTTATAAAAAAAATAAAATAAATTGTACAGCAATTATGGTCAATGTTATGAACTTATGATTTATATTATTCTTTTCTTTATTAACTTACAATTACGTTTAGTCTGGGTTCTTTTATTTTCCCTTCAGTCTCTTCCCTCTTTCTGCTCAGTATAAGTCTTCCTTAAATCCTGAAATTTCCTCCATTTTACTATTTCCAGCATTTCTTGTCACTTCCCAAACCCCATGAAAGAATATAAAGAACACTAATTAAAATTTTAAGTATTACATGTTTATTCACCAAAAAAAAAGTATTACATGTTTTGCAATGTATGAAAAACTTCTCTGCTTTTACTGGGATTTGACATCCAATCTCCCACATTTGGGGAGGTAAAAGTAAAAAGCAGTTTTTTTTTGGGTCATAACAACAAGGCCAGCAAACAGCCAGCCAGTTGAAACTTGAAAGGGTTGATACAGAGTTTTTTTTTCCCTATCCCTTCCTCGCAAATTCACCCATGTAACTTGAAGAGTTGAGACCAACATCTGAAGCCCCACAAAAATTCAACTAAATTCAGTTATCAAATCCAAAAAGGAAAACAGGAAGAAGCGATGCCTTTAGAAACAAAATACCATGTGATTTGAAGTTCAATCAGAAAAACATCTTATTGAAAGCTGAAAGTACAGACAGACAGACTATAGAAGTCTATCCTCAAGAAAGAGAGGAGAAAATAATATAAACTTGTTATTAAATGCCACTGTACAAAACTTCTCATGCTCATATTACATTTAAGTAAAATTTGGCACATTCACAGTATGTCTACACTATGCAATCAGTGAGTTTACAATTTTTTCTCTTTCTGTCTCTGCTATTCCAAATCCATGTTTCCAGGAAACTCCATAAGGAACGTCAGAACAGTTTCCAGATGGTAATCTGGATATATTTGGCTATTAGGGGGTCCAATCAGCCAGGAATAATCAGGAAAACATTTCAAATTTTGCATTCTAATATGAAGACCTTTTAAAGCCCCACAGACAGAGCTACCTAACTAAAGCTCAGACCTTTTAAAGAAACAGATATTTGTTTTATTTAGATTCCAAAACTGTGCATCAAACCATGTAAGTTATGCCAACCTGCATCAGATGCGAGTGGGGCACGCTTAAATTTGCAGTCCCACTCCTGCAGTTTTTTCTCAAAAAGGCATAAAAATAATTTATAACTAGCTTTTTGATAAACCAGGAATCCTTCCTTGCCCTTATATCCCCATGACCAAGAAGATAAACAATTCCAGACTCTTTAGCCTTATTCATAAAATATAACTCTCTTTCAAGACTCTGCTCTGCATCAAATGCCTGAGGATTAGGAGGTGCCCGTCTCACCTCCTCCGATGTGCTGGCTTCTGAAATTGGGTTATTTGTATCCCTGAAATCAGACATGAGTGGTACACTAAGGGAGTAAACACTCCCGTTGGGAGCCACGAGAACCCGAGAATACTCATCCTCAGAATCATTGTCATCATCCCCATCACTTTCTAGTGATCGCTCCTGAGCCTCTCTACGAACAAACTTCTCTAGGCTCTCAATCAGCATCTGCTCGAAAAGCTGATGATTTTCTTTGTGGACATCTTTGTAACCATACCTGTAGACATGTAAGAGTTCAAGTGAAGCAACTGCATGTGTTGTTTCTCGAAGTCATACAAAATTATGCATGAGAGGGTTTCATTTTCACATTCCCACTAGTCTAATGCATTTCTACCATAATGCATCTATACTATATTATGTGTTGCTGACCCGTTCTGTATGTGCACAGTGCATATCTTAAAACTATATAGTAAAATAAAATTACATATAAAATTTATCTATTATGATGCTTGCCATGTGTCCCATTTTCAAGACCGATTCCATCACATCTCAAAACTCACCTTATCCACAATTTTAGGATCCACTACATCTACAGATATTTGATAATTCATGCTGTTTTTAATTATTTTAAAAAATAAGAAGTTATAAATCTTCTTTTATATAATTTATATTTTTAATTTTAAAATTCAAAAGAATATTTACATGCCCCAAAGCACACTAGTAGTAGTATATGGTGTGTATAGCTAGTTACCTGGCAATACATCGGAAGATATGATAGCTTCTAGGACAGACTCGCCGGAAAAGGAACCTTTCAGTTTGAGGCACCACAGGAACTGGAACATACTTGATACACACAAATACGATCACAGAGTGTATTGCAGGAAGAGTTGTCAGAAAATGGCCCAAAATAGCTGGAATTCCTTTGGCCAGCTCATTATAAATCAAACCAACGCCAGGAGCTCGTACTGTCCCTAGATTGCAACCTAACTCTCGCATCAAGTTCATTGACAACTTTTGCTTGACTTCAGTTTCATACTTAAGCTTACTTCCATAACTCCATACAAACATTATAAGAAACATTGCTATGGCAAAGAGCAATATTATCCAACTCCCATCTGATACGCTCCACAAAACTGATGAAAAGAATGTCAGTTCCAGTCCCAAGAAGAATATCAAAAAACAGAGAACTATAATGATGTGTGTCTGCCATATGAGAAGCATAACGAGGGTTACTAAAATGGTGGTCATCATCATCACCCCAAGCTCAGCAATGCCTGTAAAAGGAAAAAGGAAAATATATATATATATATATATATATAAAAACAACCCATGCCACACCAAAAAAGAGGGAAAATAGTGAAAATGGTTGGGTGGGAGAAAAGGAGAAAGAGAAGAAGAAAGATAGTAGTAGATAATTCAAACTTTAAGATGAAAGCTTTCACTAAAATCAAACAGTAATGCAAGACTACATCCATATAAAATAAAATGATTAGAGCAGTCTTGCTGGTGGAAGCATAGTGGGAACATGCTAATCTCCTTGCATTTGTGTCTCACCAAATAACCCATGCCACACCAAATAAAATGATTAAAGACTTTTTTTTTTTTTGTGAAATATGGAGAATGCTAACATTTTAGAGACCCAATAAACGTAAGGCCATTTAGGTCTTTTCAAAAGATGATTTGCTAAAAATTTGAATGACATTGAATTTATTGTGTAATGAAAAGATGGCCTAAATATCTTTGCATTTATAATATTTTATAGTGAGAGATTTGGTTGTAATATGATAACATCCAAACAAAAGCAAGAACTTTAGCATTCTGCATAGAAACAAACAAACCAAACAAAATGCAATCCCAACCCACAGGTTCTGTAAGCAAAATGACTACTCTTAGATAACTCCAATTAAGCTATAACATTATCACCAAGTCACAATTCGAAAGATTAGAGAAAAAAGTTAAAAACAATTAAGAAAAAATAAAAATAGAAAAAGTATTACCATATGCATTTCCGATCTCATCGAGGCTAGATATAGAACAGACGAGCACCAGAGACATAGCCAAGAGAAACCAGTTTATGACAGGGATATAAATCTGACCCATAAATTTCCGAGAGGTATGAATTATTTTAAGGCGGGGAAAGCAACCAAGTGCAATTGATTGTTTTATACATGAAAATGTGGCTGTTGTCATAGCTCGACTGGCAATTATTGCAGCAACATTAGCAATGAGGAAAACTGGCCAGAATGCACCACCTGCCAACAGATAATAATTTAACAGGAATCCCCTGTAAATCATCAAGAAACCCAACTGTAAAGAATGACGGAATTGAATAATTACCAACACTTACTTGGAACAGAAGAAAAAAATACTCGACCAGCATCAGCATGGTGTTCCATAAGGTATGCAGCTTGACCCAAATAGCCCAATAGTAGGCATGGCAAAACAAGAAAGACAAATGTAAGCTGCAGAAAACCACCATCAAAACCATCATTAAAAAAAAAGGGAAAGAAAATCAGCAAACAAGAAGAAAACAGAATTACAAGATAAGAAAATAGAATCCCTTTGATATTATAATTAACATAACAAGACACTGTCAAACTGCTTTTTCCTGCTTCAGTACCTGAACAGATCGCACATTAAAGTAGCAAAGATCTGCAAACATAGCCTCAGAACCTGCAACATTATTCAGCAACAAAAATAAATAATAGTTGATGTTAGTAGAAATTTTTCACATTGCATAGCCATATTCAATTATTCACCACACTATAATACCAAAAACTGAGACAAAGTTACAATGAAAGAACAAGTGTCGGTGTTAGTAGAAATTGTTCACAAGTTTCATGGATACTACAACTGTAAATGAAGAACAATCTACATATTCTGCCAGTTAATCTTCAAATTTGTTTCTGAACCATAGTAGCTGCTGAGTGCTGACCACTCCATAATAAACTGGGGCAATCGTAACATATTTGATTTTTACATTTCAAATATCAGAGACAAAGGAAGGAACTACAATACATGTCATCACGTTTTTCTCAGATAAAAGAAGATTTTTTTATGAGAAGAGAGAAAATACATAAAGAATACAAGAATAGAGGACAGAGATGCTTTTCTAAGAAAATAAAAGAAAAACTGACTTAACAAAGCTTTCCAAACCCATTGACGATCCATAAGGGAAAATCTCTAACAAATCATTAGAAGAAGCCCGTAAAGATTAAAGAAGGCAAGAAAATAATCATCAACAACTGTACAGTAGTAATTCCTCAGACAACATACCCAGTAGATAACATCCTTCGGAGATAGGAGTCTCACTAGATGAAAGGGGTCTCACCAGAAAAATGGTGGAGAATTTGCATTGGAATGGAAGGAGCTCTGCTCCTAAATAGAAAACAACTAAAGAGATATAGATGGCTCATTTTTTTCCTCAAAGAAAGCACTAGAACCATTGAAATTCAACAGAAATATGGGGAGTTAGGAGGCTTGCATATACACTCTCACACACACACTTTGGCAGCCCCTTTTCACATTTATTTATTATAATATGAAAAAATAAGGAGATTAACAACATTATAAACTCTTAAAAATAATGACAAATGATAACAAAAACCCTTGAATAATAATAACCTTAAACTCAAGATAAAGATAAACTCCTAACCATTAGGACCTAGATAGGTTTATTGACAAACTCCAACAAACTCGTTTGAATTTGTCCAACTATGATTAATCTCTTAGAATATATTCATTGCTGAAATCTAAGTTGACCAACCTATAGTCCTGACAATCACTTAAATCTGAACTTTTACTTTCTCAACCTCATAATGGAAAGATTCAGGTTCAGGGGAGCTGAGGTTATGAAGATTCCATATTTGATATTTCCACCTCACCTTGGATAATTACAATGAGTTAATGAAAACTACACATTGACCGTCATAAATGTTAGCAATGCATAGGCATAACAACCGGGGAAACAAAAGAAACTTACTAGCAGAAATAAATATATAAACATCCATGACAAGACAAAATATATATATTACTGTATCTCCAGCATCAATGATCCAGCATTTATATGTTTACCTGTTGCACACAGAAGACAACCCCCTAGAGAATACCATGCTTTAGTTGGATTCCTCTTGAAGTAGTAATAGATGTAAATCGGATTAAATGCCCTCAACACGCTGCTGTCATATTTGAAAAGATTGTATATCCCAATGCCCGCAAGAGAACAAAACCATATCAACAAAGCGGGTCCCACAGCAAGACCCACTTTACTCGTTCCATATTTTTGTACACTGAACAAAATGATAAGGCAGGCAACTGAAATCATCACCACTTCCTCTGCATAACCAATGGAAAATATTTTTAGAATAATAATCCAGTAATAAAAATGAAGTCAGCATAAGGGCATAAATAAACTGATTCATCAGCATGCAACACTCCCTCCCCCCCTTCTCCAACTCAAAAAAGTATAATGCTTTTTATTCACCAAAATCAAGTTGACAGATAGCAGCAGTGGTATTGAAAAGCACAAATTTCACCAATTTCTACAAGCTGTGCACTCAGGCTACAATCAGAAATAAACATTGCAAGAAGCAAATGAGCTGAAAAGTCGTAGATAAAAAAATTCATTTAGCCAGCTTCTAAAACATGCAATCTGATGCAAGATGCAGCATGGAATGCAAATCAAACCCACAGAATCTATTATCAACAAAGCACAATTTAAAATAATTCATTCTAAAGAAATTTGAAAGAAAGAAAAGTATGAATTCTGTGGATTTTCTTGTGGATAACAATATCAAGTATAGGTATCGATAACCATTACAAATTAAAGACTTCAATAGTAGATAAAGACTAAAGACAGTACCTTGGTTGATTGCATCTACTCCCACCTTTAAACCACGAACAGATGACAATACTGCAGCAACAAGTACAAATGAAGTAAGAAAAAAGAGCTAAACATTATTTTAAAGAAAGACGCTGTTGGGGGGGTTGGAGTGAAAACAACACTTTATCATTAAAAGAATAGAAACCAAGAAGCAGTAAGGTATCATTCCAAGTATGGCACTGGCATCATTACAAAATCCAAACCATTATGAATAAAGAAGTCAGGGAAAGTAACACAAATATATGGAACGGCATATAATAACCTGACATTGCTGGTGTAACAACTCCATTAGCGATTACCATAGAAGTACCAGCTAGCACTAATCCAAGTAAAAGCTTCTTTAGAGTCAGTGACGCCTCAAGTCTTTCCTTGAGTTTTATTGACCTTTCAAGCTCGGGGGATGGCACCTTCAGCCTAAAGTTTGATATGTGAGCATCTGATGGCAACTGATTGGGGAGAAGACTCACCTTAGCATGACGACAAATCAAGGAGTACAAGGCAAAAGTGCCACCTGCAGTGGTTTGGAAACACTATAAAAATGAAATTAATGCAGAACATTGAAGATTTTTTTTCGATAAAAAAACGATTTAATTTAGGAAATATAAAAATGATTTTACCTTCACCGTCATCATTGGCCCATAGAACAACCAGGACATACTTTACTAAAGGAATCAAGATTAAGGTATACAGGACAAGCGATAAGGCTCCAAGGATGTCTTCATTTCCATTTATAGGGGCCTTTCTAAACATGACACTGAAGGTATACAATGGACTTATTCCAACATCCCCAAAGACAACACCAATGGTCTGAAAAGCCCATACAATGCTCCTTCCCATACTGAAATCCTGCCAAGAAAAAGTGTGAAAACCCAAGTAGGAAGCAGTTATTTGTATGTTATTCCAGATAAATATACAGCTATATTATTCTTTAGATTAAAGAACAATACTAGATCAAGAAGTGGCCAATGAGAACAAGCCATATGAAAACAAAGCCAGAAAATTTACTTCAGTGAACAACAGCCTCAAATTCACAAAACCCCGGAACTCAATAAAAGCATTGACTGACACCCAAAAGTTACTTCAAATTGATCAAGGAAAGCACTTCCAGATACTCACTAAATCACAAAGAAGGAAAGAGAGGGAATAATCATGAATTTATAAAGGTAAAGTATAATTTATTAGCCAACGAGTTGATAGCCCTCTTTGCACTGACCTCTACGACTGGGTTGAGGTCGTAAAGTTTGATGTCAATGAGATTGATCCCTACCCCTGCCCTTTTCCTCTATCCTTCTCAGGTCTTGAGACCTCCTTTGTAACAAAAAAAGGAATTAGAATTTTATAAAGGAAGATTCAAATTTCCACCTTAACACTCTTGGTCCCTTGAAGATCCATAACCCAGTTCTATACACTTATAGCCAAACTAAACAACAGAAACCAGATGCGAATGTGACTTGGTAAGGCGGTAAAACGCAATACCAATTAATTAAGCGAGTCCATTATTAATCTACCTTATACGGAGTCAGAAGCTAAAATGGAAAAGGAAAACAAACTATTCATATCCTACTCAAACGACGTAAGTATTGCTGAACATACTGAACGAACTCCCACATACATAGAAATTAGAAGCCAGAAAGGAAAGTAGTACAGGAATTCAAAAAAGAAGTCCGTCCAAATTACCTCATAGTCGTTTTTCTGAGCACCTGGCACCTCAAGAGCTTCAACATCGAAGGAATCGATTCGTGGACCAGTCCGAATCAGTCTCTGCTCGCCATTATCCTCGTCCTCCGAATCGAACATAGTCTGATACCGTAAATCATCCTCATCCTCTTCCTCATAGTCTTCTTCAGCCTCCAACTCATCCTCGTCCTGGAAAACCCACCTCGATTCGATGGAATCCATGGAGCCTCCACCATTGATCTCGCCTCTCTCTGATCCCCCCTCCTCGGCCATCGCTCAAAAAGGGAAGAAAAACCCAATTGCAAGATTCAGAATCGCAAACGACTGGTTCTAATGTGGAAAGTAGAAACCGCTCACAATATATATATATATATATCTAAATGCCGAAAAGAAGAAGAAAAATCTCAGAATTGTTGGGCATGGGAAATGAAATTGGGAGAGAAAATTAGTTAAGTTTCTGGGACTCGGTTTGTCATTATCGGAGTCATAGGGTATGGTTGCGTGCAGTTGAAGCTGCAGATCACGCTCTGTTCTCTAGGAAAAAGAAAGGAGTCTATTTTGTGTATGCGAATTCATAAATCATAACTGCTTTTCGGGTTAAAAATGGAATTTTGATTCGGACAGTACCCGAATAAGGTGCTATATATGGGAATGGTGTAACCCAAGTTTTAAATGTTTGTCTGAGACCTCGGTCTGCACTGCATGGATCTTGATCACCCTTGAGATTGCTGAAATTTGGAATCTTTGTGGAAAGTTTAAGGTTATTTTATATTGCCAAAAAAAAACACAAGATTTTGAGAATAATAAAATAAAATGTGAGATCCAGATTCCTAAATTTAGATGAGTTTTATTCGAGTTTCAACTTTCAAGCACATCCGTAAATACAAGGAGAGGTTGGGAAGATGACTTTTTTTCCCCCTAATGAACAATACTACAATAGTATAAGCGTATGAGTGAAAGTGCGAAACACTTGTTAATAATGCACCAAACGAAATAGATAGAATAAAAAGTATTAAATAGCCATTTCAGAAATAAAACATATTGAATATTACACAGATATAGTTTGAAGGGGACATTAACTTTTCTTATACACAACTTTTCAAACCTTTACATTAACAATTTCAAAATTTTAAATCAATTAAACTATAAAATTTACAATTGGGAAATTAAAATCCCTTTGAAAATTTTAAATTTTGATGAAAATTCAATTCAAAAGATTACGTTTTTAGTTTAACAATATCCCTAGACTAATGAACTAAAATAAAAATTTATATAAGACAAGGTAAGAACCTAACCGCGTTGAGAATTCTTAGGGTTCTGACGGTAGATGCCTTGTTTGTACTTTAATTCACCGCTTTTTATATATCAAATATATATATGAGAAATAAGTGTTCGATTTCTTTCCAAGTTTAAGATGAGTTTTATTATATTCTAAGATTGGAAGTTTAGGAAACAGTAACTTTATACCTTCTATAATACGTAATGAAGCTTTAAATTCTCATGCTATGAATCTTGAAAATTCTTGCGCTTTACAAGTCTACTGGCGTAGTTTGATGGTGAATGATCTTAGTACCTTGAATTAGCTATTAAATTCAGGGGCAGTTCGAAACATCATATATGGCTTAGGTGCCCTATACACTCTTTGTTTTGGTACTGAAAATGTATTGATCGCTAATGGGCCATAAAATGAGCTGGGTTGACTTAGTACGCTTTATTCCTTAAGTTAATTTCAGGCCTTATTTATATTTGTTGCAATCTTACAAAAGCTAAGGAAAAAAAACTCAACTTACGTCTTACATCTATTTACCAATGTATCATTTAAAAAATCTAATGACGGTTTAAATGTTTAATACCTTACAATCAAATAATAATTTTCAGCTATACAATATTAGAAGAGTAAGAAAAGATAGATCACATATTTAGTTTATAAATGAAAAATTACATGTATAATGATAGTATCGTAAATGATTTAATTGGATGTATTATTTTTATAAATTAGGAATTTTTTCTCACCCTTCCCTCTAATATTTAATTATCTTATATTATATGACTCCACCCCTTTCTGGTCGTCCACATTTTAAAACTATAGTACAAAATTAATAATAAGAGGAAAATTATTATTTGATCCCTTCTTTTTTACTGTGTTAACGATTTAGTCCATTATTTATTTTACATGCATATTTGCGTGCCATAAAGGACACGCAAAGCCTCTAGTAAGTAATATACATATATTGGTTAACTCATTTTAAGTGGGCTTAAACATTGGTTTTTCAAGCCCAATTTGCATTGGCTTGCAATTGCAAGTTGTCTGGCATTAGGAATATTAATTACCATTAACCTCAAAAAAGAGAGATTATTTAAAATTTAGACACAAAAATGTAAATATTAATTAAAATTGATTATGTTGACCCATTACTACGACTTTTTAATTAATTGATAAAAAAAATGTTATTTTCTATTATTGGTCATTCTCAGTCAAAGCACAACAAATAAATGTCATCCGTGTTAGAAAATCACATTTGAAGGTGTGGAGTTCTTAAAGCTTTTAAAACTAAAGAGAAGTAATTTTTTTTTTCATTTTACAATTAGTACATTCAAGTGTTTGAAAGAAGGTACTGCAATTGTTACCAAAAAAAAAAAGGTACTGCAAAATACTGTTTAGTCCTCACCAGAGGTCAGTTTTTGCTTCTTCCATTTATATGCAGCTTCCAAGATCTTCAGATTGGTTGTCTGAGTTTCATCCGGGAAGGTATAGTCTATGTATTCTTCAAAGCTGCCAAATAAAATTTGGTTAGGCAGGAAAGTAGGAAAAAACAATGAACGGATGCGTTCTACAATTTGCTTGCACCAGTAGAATTTGAGATTGGAATATGTAAGAATATAACTGTCATACGAATGCAGTGTAAACTAATCTATTAGAAACCAATCAAAAGGAAAACAAGGGAGTTAGTTACATACCCAGCAGCACCATCTTCTGTTGATATTGGCCTTCTCCTCTTGAGCTTCTTGGGCAACTTAGACTGGACCAAACTAACATCACCCAGCTCACCGAAAGCAGTCTCCATATTGAGCCACTCCTCCAATAGCATCGCCCTTTCTTCTTTCAATTCTGGGGCTGATGTTCTGAAGTAGTTAATTGCTTTCTCAAACACCCCTGATGCAGGTGTAAAACAAAAGATAGAACATTAGAAAAAATTCAATTTCATATCGAACTAAACCAAGAGATTGGTGTTTAACATTTAAAAAACATAGTGGTGAGAACATACTTCTAGCATGCTGAATGCATTGCTTCTTTTGTTCACGTTGATCAGCCTGAACACCATCGTCTGCCATGTCTGAAATCCTAACATCCTCATCCACAGCTGATGCCTCAAACTTTGCATAACTTATCCATACCTTCAGATGCTTTGTTCGATCAAGAAGTCTGTCATAAAGTGCTCTTGTTCTCTCAAATTCATGCTCAGCAATCTCAAAGTCAATATATGCCTGTTCAGGATGCAGAAATAACTAGTTATATTAAGGCAAACATAAATTTTATTTTATGAAAGTTCTCCATCAGAAGGCATAGTCCATTTTAATGACAAAACAGAGAAAATGAATGAGAAAACAACACATGAAGTGTGACTAAAAGTAGAGTGAAGTGAACCAACTCAAACATGACGTGCCAAATGACAGGTTAGTAATGAATCTGAGTTTTGATGACAAAATGTTTAGCAGAAAATATTCATGAAACGAAACCACGGTTGTAACATAATGCTATAGTATGGTCAAGTTTTGCTCTGATATGGAAGTAGTGAGGCAAGCTCAGAAGAATTGTAAATAAGACTATTAAAATCATGTATGGTCTGACATAGACTCTGAGGAGGATTAGAATTGCATGCACCTTCCATAACAGCTCAGGCATATCCAATGCTGGTTGTGCAATTGCAAGCTCAAATATTGCTCTAGCTCGATCAGTCTCCTCTAAGGATCTCTCCAGTTCTGCATATTTGCTCCATGCATAGCAATTTTCAGGAGACCACTCCAGATACTTCTCATACAGTTTTCTGCACCTATCTATATTCCCAAGCTGAAGTTCAATCTCTATATACTTCTTAAAAATCTGTAGTCAAATACACAAATAAAGCTGTAAAAAATGATAATATATTGCAATATAACAAAATGGTAATATTTGCACCTGCATAAATATTACCTTATCTTTAGGAGCCTTTCCAATTGCATTTCCCAATATTTGGCGTGCACCCTTGAGATTCAACTGGCGTATTTCAAACTGAGCTGCTAGAAGCCATATTTTTGCAAATGAGAACTTATGGTGAGGAATGATATTGAGACATTCCCTACAGAAAATGAAGCCAATACAAATAATTAGGCAAATGGAACTTGTTTAACTAAGTTCTAAGAAACCCCAAATAAGAAATTCTAAAATGCCATACAATCTACTTTTGGTCCACATTGCTAATAGTCATGTCCACCAACTTAGCAGTTGAACCGTTTTAAGTGACAGATGCAGCTAAACATTAATATCATCGTCCACAAGAAGTATTATGAGTTTAGCAACTATAAGTCAAAACATATTATCCATAGTTTGCCCTTTATCAAACTCTCAAGTACAAACATTTTCAGATGCAACACACACATCTTTCAAAGATTAATAACAAGAATTGATCAACTGACAAGATCCTCTCCGTGACAGTAAAAATCGACATCATAAAATTTTTAAAAAGTGAGACATAGTAGACAATCTGACAGAAGATTAATTATTTTCTTTGTCCATCTAGAGGAGTATGGGCAAAACAATCTCTAAAATTATTTTTTTGGGTAAATTACTCCCATTATGAATGATACCTAGATGATACAGCCTTCCCCTAGTTTTGAAAAACTATACTCTCCTCTCCTCAAACACACTTGTCTCTCTTACAATAAAAGATAAGCTAGAAGAGGAATGTTGCCAATGTTATCTCACACATTACATCTAATGCTTGCATTTTAAGCAAGAAGAATGTTGGAAACTTTTCAAAGCCAGGAAAAGAATGAGCATGGAAATTTTAACTTCATGTTTACACATGAATACCTCAACTCACTTTTTTTGGATAGAAAAATAAGTTTTTTGAGAAAGAGAAGGAGGATAAGACAGCTTCCTGAAAGGGAGTAAAGGGGAAGGGAGAGGGTTGGATAGGTAAAAAAGGAAAGAAAATATAGATATACATAGAAAATAAAAACGCCAACCAGTTTCTATTCATATCAGTTGAAGAAGCTGCCTTAAAACAACCATGAAAAGGACACTAATTGGAAGAAAGAGAAATGACCCTTTCTCATAAGTCATTAGAGTTTGACAAACAATCAAACAGTGTAGCATTTCTTTCTAACCAAATGCACCAAATAACAGCAAAACTACACACTACCATCTTTAGATGTTCCTAACAATTATAACAAATACTGAAACAATAAGATTGATCTGAAATTTCAGGAAAGAACCATAATATGACCAAAAATTCCAAACAACTTTTTCTAAAGAGAAATAGCCATACTACACTGTTAGAATATGTGTCTAGTTGTTTCAGAATTAATCCTACCCATAAAAAAAAAAAAAAAAAAAAAAAAAATAAAAANAAAAAAAATAAAAAAAAATAAAAAAATTGAATGTTAGCGAAAAGTATGAATTTCCCACATTGAGGTTTATTGTGTTCAATGACTTTGACATTTAATGTGTAATGATTATAAGCCTTGGAAATTTATCAGAAAAAGATATTCTACGGTGAAGCTTTCGACACAATTTTGCAAAAGATTATATATGATAAGATACATAATCTCCTTGAGGATTCAAATTCTCTAATCACTTTACCAGTATTGAGTTTTTCAAACAGTTTGTAAACAACATTTACATATAAAATATAGGCATTGCCTGTAATGGTGACATGTAAAGCATGCTCAATCTTAATATTAACTCTCACACTTCAAGTAAACAAAAGAGGGCATACCTGTATACATCTCTTGTACGATCCACATCTCCAGCATCAAGCTCTTCATACAGTGCATAATTAATCCTTCATTACAGACCAATAAATAATAGAAGTTAAAAAAGAAGTAAAACAAAAAAAGTTCAATCAAAATAGGATATTGAATTCCAACATACCATAAGTAAATATAGCGCTGCCAGTATCGCTTCTCTTCAGCTGGAGGAATATTGGCTATTGCCCTCTCATACACCTCTCTGATTCTTTCTCTACTCCCCACACTTTCTTCCAACCTTATGTAGTCAAACCAGCAATCATAGTTTAAGGGATTTTTTCTCACTTCATCTTCGTATTGAAACCTTCTCTTCCCAACAATAGCATCCTCAATCCCTTCCTTGTCTCCATATTGCTTTTCAAAGGACACAAACTTCTTATACAAATCTTCTGCCCTTCCCTTAGGGATATGATCAAGGGCAAATTTATATATACACCTAGCCCTTTCTGTTTCTTTACATCTTTCCTCAAACTCAGCAAATGCAACAAATAGCTGCTCTGCTTCCTCATCATCAGCCAGCTTCTCCACTGCCCTTTCATAAACATTTCTTGCTTTTGCCACCTCCCCATTCTTCATCTCAAACTTAGCATAACGTATCCAAGCACCAACCTTAGGATGACACAGTACAAATCGCTCAAATATTCCTCTAGCTCGCTCAATTTCATTATATCTGAGCTCAAACTTGATGTAAGAGAGCCATCCCTGCTGGTCAGGCATCCAACTCATCCACCTCTCAAAAATTTGCCTTGCACCAGCCACATTGCCAAGCATCTCCTCCATGTGAATATATTTGTACCACAACTGATCAACTCTTGGCAAAAGAGTAACCGCTCGATCCCAAACATTCCTGGCATGGTTTATGAATTTGTTCTTCATCTCTACTTCGGCGTATTTGAGCCACAGTGTGTGATTCTTGTAATCCACCTCTAGGGCTCTTTCCCAAACAGAACGAGCACGATTGAAGTCTTTCTGTGATTCTTCCCATTGAGCATACTTGATCCAAACGCTTACGTTCCATCGAACCCGTCTGATTAGGTCCTCAAACTCTTTCCGTTTGCGTAGGCGATACTCAGCAAGCTCAGTGGGATCAGTAATCTTCTGCTTGGGTGGGCGGATTTCAGCCTCTTGTCGCTCTCGAGCCTCCCGAAGAATCTGCTCGGCTGTGATTTGAACTGGGGCCGGGGTTTTGTTCTTTACCCTAGTGGGCCGAGGTAGCTTGACCTCAGTATCTTTCCTAGTCAAGTACCCAAGGCTTGGGTCAGCATCTTTGGCTGAAGACATGGTTCAAGATTGTATAGAACCTGTTTGGAGAAGAAGAAAATTCGAGAAGTTTCAACAAAAATTCTTAATATTCTCTAATAACAACTTCAAAAGTACTTAAATAACAACTTCAACACTTTCTCTAGTCTCCACGTTTTAGTTTCAAGTACTTATATGAGGAAAACCAAATCAAAAGTACTGAAAAATAATAATTTTAAGGACAGTAGTTGTCTAAAAATGCAACAAATCAAGCAAAACTGCAGCATCCTGATTAAAAAATGCAGCACATCAAGCAATCATCAAAACAAAATTTCAGCTCATGATTAATTGATTAAATCTTATCTTAACTGCAGTTGTCTGGTAAACCAAGTTTCAGTTTCATGAGTGAGAAATTGATCAACATCCTGGAAGAAAAACTGAAGTAACAAAATGCAGCTAAACCTAACCTAGTCCATTGTTTGGGAGGGACTCAAGCTATTATCTGACCATTAAAAGAAGCTTCACTGTTTGACCGGTTTTGTTACACCCCAAAACAAGGGATTTTAAATTTTAGTGACCTGAGATCACATTGGTTAAAAGCATGCCCAAAAATCATCCTCATGGATTGTTCTAGGAATCCTAAGCATTCAGCATATTCAAAATAAAGAACAAAACAGAATAATTAGACTTTTTCACTCTGATTCTCAAAAAATCCCTCTTCTTTGCCTACTAAATTGTTTCTTCCACTGCTAACCTAGGATCTTGACACAAAATCTGAGTGAACTTACATTGTATTCCTCCATTAGAACAAAATCCAGAAGTTCACATATTTTCTTGATGGTTTCTCTGTACTTATACACATCACTAATCTCTTAGGTCATTGTTTTTTCTAAGGCGTCAAGGAGTAGAAATTAAAACTCACCTTGGTGGCCTCGCAGGAGCTGAATCACCAGCGTCACAGAACGTCCACCCAAAGCAGCACGTCGCCGTCCGTCGCAGTTCAGCAGCGTCACCGTTGAGAAGAGCAGAAGCGAACACGAATTTGAGAGGAGTCAATGAGGATTGAGGAGAAACCACTTTGAGGGGTACCCTAGGGCTCGCATTCATACATAATAAGCGATCTTTATAATCTCATTCAATTATTTTAGAGTAAACTTGATATATTAATTTAGTATATATTTAAATTTAAATATTTAAATTATTTTTTACACTTTATTTTTATAAAATATAATAATTAAATTTTTATTTTAACTTTCTAATATTTTAATATAATTATAATTTATCTTTTAGTTATATTAATTATAATTATATAATTATATTATATATAATAAATATTGTATTTTATAAAATATAAAATATTTTATTATATAAAATATAATATATATAATTATCATTATCATATTTTTTTAAACTCATATTGTTCTATTAATCTTATATATCATATATTAATATATTATTAACAATTTTACTTTGCAATATTTTCTGATATACATTTTCTAAAATATTATATTTAAAATTTAAAATTTAAAATTATAAAACATATATATATTATTCAAGTCCGGCCAAATAATATTCAAACTTTTTAAATTTGGGCTTTTTTTATTCTAATTTTTATTTTAGAGTTCATATTGCATTTTTTTAGATCGAGTGAATTATGATATAAAATTAAGGGTAAATTACAAAATAGGGTCCTGTGGTTTGGCCCTGTTTCAGATAGGGTACATGTGGTTTGAAAAGTTTCAAATTGGGGCCTGAGGTTTACGCCGTTTGCAAAATGGGGTCTAGGTGGTTTTGACCGTCAAAAAACTAACGGTGCACGTGATAATTTGCCTAACAATCTCAGGGTCTTTAGTTAAAATACTATTTTAAGACTCTAACTATTAATTTTTTTGCGTTTGAATCCCTATTTCTTACAATTTCATCCTAAGGACTAGAAAGTTATTAAAAAAAGTTTATGATCTTTATCATCTTCATTCATTTTAGTCCCAAATCCTCAAAATAAAATTTTAAAGTGTCCCAAAAATCTTCCAAACATTCCTATTTAGTCCTTAAAAATATTAAAAACCCTAAATCTTCACCATTCATCATCTTGCCTCAAATTTATTAAATCAGAATTAAAAAAATAACATTCTGGTCCCTAAATCTTCACCATTCATCATCTTCGTTTTCGATTCATCATCATCATTCATCATCTTCGATCTTCATCTTCCTCTTTTCATCATCATCATCATCATACCCATCTCAATCTCCAATCTCCCATCTCCAAATCTGAAGGTTCAACCCGCCGTGCATCATCATTCATCATCTTCATCTTCTCCGCCATCATCACCATTCGTCCGCCATAATCGTCAGATCTGCAAACGCCATCATCACCACGATCCAGGTGGTGGTGACTAAAATCGTTCATCAGTTCATCAATTCGTCGGCGACGACGCCGGAAAAGGGAGAGAACAGCGGAGCAAAACAACAAATAACACGCAATGGAGTAACTCCAAACTGATTCGAAGCAACAAAAACAAGGAATCAACAACCAAACACGAAAAATCGCGCACAAAATCGTCAAAATCGAACTTCAACCTTTGAAGTTTCGCCGGCGATTTTTCTCACGATTTCGCTCTCGATTCTGTCTCTCTTAGCCCTATTTTCAGACGAACAGCCACGACGCTCTATCTCTCTCTCACAAGACGAAATCGAAACGCAAAACCCCTCTTTTTTCAGCCAAAATTACACCCTCTTTTCGGTTTTGAGTCGCGATTTATAGGCAGATAAGTCTTGCGGAGGTGAAGTTGCAGGTTGAGTGTCAGCCATGT
>QANZ01002037.1:188136-201857 GCA_003254925.1 Chamaecrista fasciculata
AGTATAAAAAATGATAAAATAAAATGACCAACCCTCGAGTTATAGGCCACCCCATTAATTAAGTGGTTAAACGAGATGGACCAAAAAATAAAAAATATTAAACGAACTAAAAATATTACAACCACCAACTTATTTGGTGGGTTAAACGAGCCAACCTGATAGGTTCAACCCATTCTGACACCTTCAATAAATTGTAACAAATTATGAATTTTTTATAACAACAAATTATTTTAAAAATTCAATGACTAAAATAATGTCTATATACTTTAACGACTAAATTAATAATTTATTCATTTTTTTAATATTTTAGTTTATCCCTTGAAAATTTTATTATAACGTATTTATAAAGACTTTAACATAGGCTCGTTTTATATTGCCACGTGGCGTTAGTAACTTCATATTGTATAAAACGACATATTAAATGTCAGGTTGACTGGCCACTCACATTCACGGTGTAACCAACCATTTAATAAATACAAAACAAAAAAATCCTTCACCCCCTATTTACACTTCTCTAGCTTTCCTTCTCCATTCTCACATGCTCCCACTGCCGAAAAGAGAAGAGTGTTGAGAGATTTGAGAGTTTTTGTTGGTGGAGATATGAGCTCAACATGAAGGATAAGCAAAAAGTTGGAGAAGAGTTATCTTGATATACAAGGTACGCAACTTTTTTTTAGTTCAATCAAATTGTCAAGAGTTGATTTGATAATAAAGAAGGGAAGGGGATAAATAGATTAGACGGAAGGAAAGTGAGATTGATGGAAGGTTAAATCTTTATACTTACTTTCCTTGTTTGCTTAACAATATCTATTGGTCAAAATCTCATTTTGGTCCTTCTTATTTACCTCAATTTTTTTGGTCCCTAAATCCTTAATGTTTATCAACAGTTCTATTTTGGTTCCTAACTATTGAATATGATTATATCTCTTTCGATTCAAATTTAAATATAACAAAATTGAAGCTACAAGTTACTCTTAATAAGTTTTTTATCCTTCTCAATTAAAATCGTCAATGAATGATGTTAAATCGGACCTGAAATAGGGCCCAAAAGTGAGTTTCTCATTTCATGAATTTGATCGTATTTTTCTCATCTTAAGTCCGATTGCGACAAAATCAAAGTTGAGTTACTCTTAATGAGGTTTTTTTAGACCAATTGGGGGGAACAAAAAGCCAACCCGACCTAGTCTAGTCACTTTGGGCCGGGTCCTGAGTATAGTTGCTGTAGGCCCAGCCAGGACCGAGGTATACCCATTATTATTATTTTTTATTATATATATTTATATTTTCTCTGACAAAATATTCTTTTTTTATTGTAGAAAATATATATGTATTATTATTTTTATTAGTTATATATTAAAAAAACACATAAAACATAAACTTAATATCAATTAAATCAATATTTTTTTAACAAATAAATCAAATTAAATGTTTTTAATAATAAAAACGTCACTAAAATGATCAAAAATTATTTTTTTATCAATATATACAAGCTAAGAATCATATAAAATAAATAAATGGCTTAAGTAAATAAATATAATTAAAAAAAATTGGCACATCGGGCCCGACTGGACTCGGAGGGTTTGGCCCTTGTGCACCCCTACCAAAGCAGAACTATTAGGAAACATTAAGGATACAAACAAAACAAAAAAAATTAGGGACCAAAACATAATCCAAAGTAAACATTAGGGACCAAGCTGAGGTTTGACCATATCTATTTTAAAATACTCATTGAGTGTATTTATGAAGAGAAGGGATAATTGGAAATTACATATTAGTCCCTCATTATGTTATCTCCAATAATCTTCAACTTCCCAAAACAAGAAATAGATCTCAATTATCTTCGCCTTCTTAATCAACAATCTAAACATACTTGGGAAAGAGGAAGGGAAGGTGAGAGAAGTGAAAATAAACAAGTGAGGAATAATGGGTTAATTAGGACTGTCAAAACAGGTCTAGACCTGCCAAGCCCGCTAAATGGGTGGTAGACTAAAGACGTTGAACCTTTTTAAATGTAGACTTAAATGGGCTGGCCCATTTGACCCACGGGCTAAACGAGTACAATGCAGGCTGCCCAGGGGCCAAACCGCATAAAAAAAAAACAAATTTTCTGCACCTAATAGTCACAATTACAACATGTTGGTATTGGATCATTGTCTTTTTCTTTTTGTAAAGTCCATTTTTTGTCATGCGCATGAGCTTCTTGATGGCCTCCAATTTCTCTTAGAACCTCCTGTAACAATTTTTTGATCCAATAACAATTGTTTAAAAAAAAACAGATATACAGTGCATATTTGTGAGTTTTGACCCAACAAATTTTTTTAAAAAAAAACTAGAAGCCCACGAGGTAGCCCATTTAAACTGCAGACATTTGTGGACAGTCTTGGGCATGGGATTTGAGGCCCATTAATAATTGGCTGTCCTATCACATCCCGCCAAAGGACGGGCCCATCACGGGCCTGGATGGACCAACCCATTTTGGCAGTCTTAGGGTTAACCTTTCATGCATCTTCCTCTTGTTTGAGTGTTGATAACTCTTCCAAAATATTATAAATTGGGTTATCTTGGATTGTAAAAGAAAAAAATAATGGAAAGTTAATGACTATCCTCTATTATCTTTTCTAATTCTCAACTTTCTATCTAAAAGAAAGATATCAATATTATCACCTCCCCTTTTTTTTATTGTCTTTAATTCTCAATCCAAACATATAAATATATTATTTAGTGATATATGATAATTAATGAAATAGATTATGGCAAATATAGTAGTTCTTTGATAGGATATTTTTGGATAAGTATACACATATATAGTATGTATATATGTTTTAAATACTATATAAAAAAGACAAATTAGAGACTTATATAGTTCAAAATGCAGAGTTAATTATAAGTACATAGGTATTAGACATTTTTAATGAAAATATTAAAAAATTATACTTTTTATAAACAAATTTAATTGTCAACTAAACATTTTAAAGTGAAGTTCAGGAATTGAAAAACAATTTTCAGCAAAAACAAATAAAGAAATAGAAACTTACCAAGAGAGAGAGAGAGAGAAAAAATGGTTAAGTACTCCTTACCATTCCAACATTTCACTTTAGCCTGGTAAAATATAAGGGACAATACTTTGGATGAGTATTATTTGTCTAAATTCACTCATAAAAGATATTTAATATATTTGATATCAAATTTAATATTGATAGTAACAAAATTTATTGAATATTGGATGAGTATGAATCTAGTTTCCCATAGGGATAAGTATGGATTGGATAGATTTACCATTTCAATATTTCCCTCTTGCTTGGTAAAATATAAGGGACAATACTTTGGATGAGTATTATTTGTCTAAATTCACTCATAAAAGATATTTAATATCAAATTTAGAATATGATATTGATAGTAAAAAGTTTTGTTGAATATTGGATGAGTATGAATCTAGTTTCACATAGGGATAAGTATGGATTGGATAAATTTAGATTGGAATTAAGATTCCAATTAAACTCTGTTTTTCTTTAGGACTTGGAAG
The DNA here is from genome assembly GCA_003254925.1 of Chamaecrista fasciculata. Classification (NCBI taxonomy): domain Eukaryota; kingdom Viridiplantae; phylum Streptophyta; class Magnoliopsida; order Fabales; family Fabaceae; genus Chamaecrista; species Chamaecrista fasciculata. The sequence continues at coordinate 191,660 of QANZ01002037.1, forward strand.
AATTTGAGTGAGATTGTTTTCTCAATTTGAGTTGAACTAATAAATTTGTGAGTTCAAAGTAAATCCCCTGAAATTATAGATTGTGAAATTCACTCAATCTAAGGTCTAGAATTATGTCACGATCACTTCAGTTATGAAGGCATTGTTTAAAAAGTTTTTTTTTTCTTTTTAAAAAAAATTTCGTGAGTCATGGTACAACATTGTTTTGGATCTAGGTGTTAAAAACTCTAAAACTATCTAAGTCTAGATCACTTTGTTTTTAAATGAAAAAACAACATTGACTATTGATATTAATTAAACCATTTTACATGCATTAGTTATTAATATAATCATACCATAGTTGGTGACGCCAAGAAACACATAAAAAAAAATATGAGAAAGAGAATGAAAGAAAAAATAAGAGTTAGAAAAAAGATATAAATTGAAAAAAACTTACGATTATCTCAAAAAATAAATTGTGAGCCTTCACATATATAATTTTATGAGATTTTCTCTTTCTTTATTTTTCTCACTCTAACTTCATAAAAATTATAGACAATAAAAATGTAGAGATCCAATCTCCTCCCTATTTGTATTCTTTTCTCAACCCCAATGTGCATCAAAATAATTTGGTAGAGATAATTTTTCATGTATTATTATTATATTTGAGTTATCTTGTAAATGCCATTTAATTTTGTAGTGCTTAAACAAAAATGTGCACTAAAATAGTCTTTCAAATTTCACCAATTTCTTTTCAAGTGCTTAAATTTTATCCAATGGATGCCCGACGCGTCATCAAGGTCCTGTAGAATTAAGGGCTCCGCCAAAAAATTCAATTTCAGCCTATACTTCAATTTTGGGAGACCATAATGAATGCGAAGCGGGAAGAGAAGGAGGGGAAAAATAATATAATGAAATTCCAATTTTTTGGGGGTATAAGAGTGTACCAGTACACTCCCCGAGAGTGGCGATACTTACACATATATAGATGAGACCATTCGTTTCCCATTTCTGTATCATTGTCTGTTTTGATTCCAATCGTCACGTCCGAATGCTCTCCTTCTAAAAACCCTAGAAGTTTCAACGCGCTTGCTCTAAACTTTCTCTCATTTGCTTTCTCTTTTCTGTCATTGCCGCATCCAACCATTGTTCTTCAATCGGAGGATTTCATAGCAGTCGGCGCCTATTTATCTGTTTGTGTCTTTGCTCCGCTTCTGTTTCTTAGATTTTATTCATTCTCTCTGTTCGTATGCTCTTTTAACAGTTGTTCAATCGTTGAATCGTGTAGGTACTATTCGAAGTTCGATTGCCGAAGGTAAGCTCGGTGCTGCGGTGAGTATGGGCCGTTCAATGGTTGCAGTCAGTTCAGGAGGCGAGAAGAGCCCCAAGTGTAATGTTATCACGAATGACAAGAAGAGTAAGAAGACTGAAGAACCGAAAGAGTCCAAAAATTCGCCAACTCCCAGGAGAATCAGCGCTCGAATCCAGGCCAAGCAAAACGCGGATGCGGAACTTCTAGTGTGCGACAAAGTGGAGATAAAGGACAACCGAGATGACGCCGTTGACGTGAAGAACGTTACGCCTTGCAAAACAAATGGCAACCACGAAAATGTGGGTGAAGAACGAAAAAGATCAAAGGAATCGCCTATGCCGAAGAGATCGAGTCCTCGAATCCAAGGCAAACAAAAAGCAGATAAGGAACTTCCAGTGGACTCTATTGTGGAGATAGTAGACGATCTAGGTGGTTCTGGTGAAGAGGAGAAGAAGAGTAACCACTGTAAAAGAATTCCCAAGGACGAAAATGTGGTTCAGGAAGAGGCAGTGAAGAAGCAGCAGACAGCTAAGAATTTGGACGAGTCGGCTACTGAAGAAGCAACAGAGTCGAACGAGCCGTCAATGCAAAGGAGAAGAAGCTCTCGAGTCCAAGCTAAGCAAAAATTGGACAAAGAACATTTAGTGCGGCGAAGAGTAGAGCTGCTTGACGATGCTGATGAAGGGAAGAAGAGTAAGCGCTGCAAAAGAAGTGGCAACCACGAAACTGTGGGCAAGGAAGAGGTCGTAGGTGAGCAACTGAGAGTGAAGAATCCGTCGACATTGCTTGATGACAAGCTGACTATTGTGCGTTCTGAAGGAGCGACTGATTGTGCAAATGGTGTCGGAAATTTGGTTGATAAAAGTGACTTTGTCAAGGTGAAAGAGACGCTGAGGTTGTTCAACAAGCACTATCTTCATTTCGTCCAGGTGTGTTTAGATGACCATCTTGTGCTAATTTATTTTGTTGTTATCTCTCTCTTTTCTCTTTGGTCTCAACATATTTTTAGCTTATTTTGTAATGATGTCTTGTTGGCATGTATAGGAGGAGGAGAAGAGGGTTACCATTGACCGCAAACTGGCTAAAATAGATTTGAAGTCTAAAACTAAGGTTTGTAACGGATTCATCATCTCCTGTCAGTATTCTCATTCTTGTCTTATTCTAACTTCATTATCAACGAAAAATTATTTTGAAATACGCATTCTGGAGTAGTTTCATTTTATTTTCAAGTATTCTTGGTTGGGTGGAACATTTTCAATTGGGTGCAATAATAGATGTTTGGCGTAAGACTGTAAGAGATTGCTTAATGTTGTTGCTAATGTGAAATGTCTGTTACCTACTGAAACAATTTAGTTGCTAGGTTTATTTGGCTTTCCACTGATAGTTGTCTTTTCGCTTCGATAAGATGATAGCCGTTCGGTTGTTATTGTCAAATATTGCCTAGTAAGTCTGAAGCTTTATTTTTTTATGATACTAATTAGATAGAGTATAGCATGTCAGTTTTTACTGATCTCATGTTGAATGGTGTTATTTAAATTTTAAACATCAAACTTACAGGAGGATGAGTTTTCCTGCCTTTATTTTGTACTTTTCTACTTAATAATATTTCTTTTTATGTTTTTATTTGATTCTATATTCATCTTAGTTTTCATTAGGGATTTGATTCGGTCGGAGTCTAATTAACATTTCAGCCCTTCTATCCTTTTTTATCACATTTCTTCTTTTTCGGCACAAAGGTGTTGTTGTTGGTGATTTTCAAGTCCATCAAGAACTTCAATTCTTGCTTCATTATATAATCAAAGTTATTTGAGTTGCCTCACTAAAAAAAGTTTCTTCTATTAATTGTTTAACAATAAACTGACAAGGAATTTTAATGTTTTAATATGTGCAGAACGGTTCTGCACCCAAAGATAAAAAGAACCCTGCCAAGCGGCCTGATTTGAAAGCAATATCTAAGGCAAGTGATAATTCTACTGGCTTATATTTTTGTAGATTTTACTAATAATTCTGTAGTGCTATTTTTCTCCTTGATAACTATTACCTTTCTTTTGTTCTTGTAGTTAAATGCATTGTAATATGTTGATCATGTTCTCTTATTTGTTTCATATATTGACGTCTTATATGTTACAAACCCATTGCATTAATTGCTTAGTCTAGAGTAGCATTCGGTATTTTTAAAGTTAGTAGGTCACTATGCTGTGTACTAAAGTTGTGAGGATTGTCTGGTGATGGGCATGGTTCTCAGTTAAGTAATGTTCTGGTATGATCATTTATTGCCTAGTAAAAATGAAATGGAATTAATTCTGTTCCATTATAGGGCAGTTCTTTTTTCTAACATTTTAAATTGGAGAAATTTGGCAGATGCTTCAAAATAAGGAGGTATTGAACCATGAGAAAAGAATTGGCAATATTCCAGGTTGGTGGCCTCATCATATTTTTCTTTGGGCATGCTAAGCTGTTCCTTCTTAACCCGGAGAAATGATATTATAATGTGTAATTATCTCTTTACAAGATAACAATTTTGCTCTTAATAACAGGTATTAAGGTTGGACACCAATTTTATTCGCGTGCTGAAATGGTTGTTGTTGGTTTTCATCGCCATTGGCTAAATGGCATTGATTATATGGGCCAATCGTACAGTAAAGTGGTAATTCTGTTTATTATTGCTATGCTTTCTTGAGTTGCCCTGTGATTCAAACCTATGGAAATAGGACCATTCTACCTTTGATTGCCACCTGATATAATTCTGAATTTAATGCCCTGCCTTTATTCTCTTTCTGTTTTCCCTCTTCAAAGTTGCAGTACAGTAACCATGAATTTCCACTTGCTGTGGCCATTGTCTTGTCGGGCATGTATGAGGATGATCTCGATAATGCTGAGGATGTTGTGTATACGGGTCAGGGTGGGCATAATTTGACTGGCGATAAACGTCAAAATGGGGATCAGGTGTTGGAGCGAGGTAATTTGGCACTCAAGGTGCGTATCTCTTAATCTCTCTTGTAATAAAAATAGTTTTTGAGTAATTTTGCTTTACACATCATTAGAAGGAAAATATTTAGTTTCCTAAATACCAGGTGCCTTATCTCTTTATATTTGTTCACATGGTTTAATTCTGGTAATTTGATTCACTTGGGTGTGCACCACTCTGTCGCCTCTTGCCTAAGGTGTTTTAGGGGCTCTTTTACCTGACTACCTTGGTCTATGCATGTAGCAAAAGTAAATAACGACGAAATCAATACCTTATTTTGTCTGATTTGGGGAATTGAATAGGGAATTAATCCTCTTTCTTTTTAGAGATGACCCTTGATTATTACTAGAACTAGTGTTATAAATATGGAACTTCCTTTGGTACAATACTATTTAAATATATACAACTGATCTTATATCATAATTAAAGAAAAGTTGACTAAACACATTAAGGAAACAATTTTAAATTAAGAGGCAAGTTGTTAAGAACTTTCAGTTGTTTTGTGATTCTGTCAAGGGTGTTTTTTTGCTATTAGTTTAGTTAGTTACTTATGTAGTTATGGTAGTTAATATGTTCTTCCTTAGGTTTCCTTTCTATAAATAACTGTATGTACTTTTATAACATAATAAGAAGCATTATTCTATTTATTACTTTGTCTCAACGTGGTATTAGAGCTTGGTTGACTATCAAAACCATTGCTTCCCAGATTTGGTTCTTCACAAATACATTTATCCAGTCCTTCATCGACACCTACCAAGTTTGATTTGACCTTCATACACGACTGTTGCCTAGATCTTTATTGACAACACTCGTTTAGTTTCATCATCCTTAATTGAAAACACCTACTCAAGCCTTATCATCCTTCATTGACGATTCTTTCCCTGCAGTGGCCCACTGTTTGTCATTCCATCTACAATTTAACCGTCCAAGATTTCTTTGATCCTTTGTTCTTCGTCCTTCATTGCCATTATTGCACCCAAGAATTCTATTGTCCTTCATAGTCAAACACTGCCCGAGCCTTAATTGGCAAGACTTATTTAACTTGGTCCCTCGTCCTTCATTGACAAGTCTTGACAATTTTTCTTTATCAAGATTTTGATTCGTCCTTAATTGATGAAATTTCTTTGTCAAGATTTCTGATTCGTCCTTAATCAAGACTTATTCAACTTGGTCTTCTCCTTTCTTGGATTATTGGCCTATCACCCATTTGGTTTACTGTATATACCAGAGCCTTTAGAGGCCTTCTTTGTACAATGCTCGAACCACCTAAGCATGTTTTGACCAACTTCTCTACGATAGGTCCTACTCCAATTTTCTCTCTTCCCCTTCCTCAAATTATAAGGTGTGTTTCATCTTTTTTCATGCAAAAAAAAAAATGGTTGGTTAAGTGGGCTATCTTGTGACCCACCTATGGTGATTCAAGCCTACATACCTCATTAACCTTTTGATTTTACCCCAAAACCTGGTTGAATTTCCATTAGAACAAAGTGATTAAACGACTAGTCATATAGACAGTCCTATCAAGGATTTTTCATTGTTAAACTTAGACACTATCTTTTTCTTTTTTTAAATTATTTTTCATATTGTAGTTGAACTATTATTTGTTTGAGATTTATATTTTAATAGTTATCAGTTGATGCATTTAAACACAACCTTAGTCAGAAGTGTGCACAATATTTATGCTTTTCTCCCCCTCCCCTCTTTTTTATTCCCCAAAAATTTGGAGGATTTCCATATCCTCAATCATTTTAGTCTCTTTGAGAAGCGTAGGTGAAGCTTACTTGTTCTGTGCTCAATTTGTAGAATTGTTTGGAGCAACGTGTGCCAGTAAGAGTAGTTCGTGGTCATGAATCATCAAGCAGTTACTGTGGCAAAGTGTACACTTATGATGGTTTGTATCAGGTAGTTGTTTCATACGTAGCTTCAAATACATTTCTCTAATAATTTATACTCTACAATATTGACAGCTTACCCTGATGTAACCTAAATATCTAAATTGGGAAATTCTAAGATGCAATTTGGGGTATGCATATAGTTGCGAAGTGGCATAATTTCATTTTTTAAGTAATTGAATGTTGAAAAATAATAAAAAAAGATTACTTCTTTAATCAATCAAAACTGTGTATAGAGCCACAACACTAGTTGCATGCATCTCCACTTTGCATGATAGACTAACCCATCTAAATTATGATTCCTTAAGTTACACTTTCATCAAGAAATGTATGATATCTCAGTACTTGCATAGTTTGTGGAAGAGGTTTGGCTTGGGTAACTGTTGAGTGCTTTATAGAGTAAATTGGATTGGATTAGTGAACGGGGAAGGTTGTATTGTATCCACTAAATATTGCAATACCACTCTTTGAGAATGTTCCACTAAAATGAAATATTTAATCCCAATTATTTTTAGGAAGTAATTTTTTTTTTTTTTGCAATTCCTTATTTTAAGTTAACTAAGTATTATCATCACAGGCTAAGTCACATGTCCTCTTGCCATTAACTTTGGTATAGGTTAATTGTTTATATTTTAGCCAAAAGTTTAGGGAGGAGTGTTTTGTTCATGCATTAATTTTATAAGTAGGCTTTAGTCCATGGGAGTTGAATGTAATTTCCTAAAGAGAATTTCATTATACTGGGGTAGGGATGATCATGGATATGGTACTATAATCCTCGGACTTGGATATGAGCGAACATGAAAATCAATCCCCATCCCCACACTTGTTGGGTAATCTAATCCCCATAGTCGAACTTGGACCCAAACCCAGGCCCAAAGAGATTTTTATATAAATTATTTTTCATTAATATAAAATTTATTTTCATCAATTTTTTGCATCTATAACTATTAAAAATAAAAAAAATAAATCAGAAATAGGATTGTATTATTAAAATATTTCAATATTTATGAAATATTTAATATTTTCTCAACAAATAGTTTTAAAGTATTATTCTTTTATATATAAAAATAAAAATTTATTATTATTATTGGTAGAGTATGGGTAGGGTACAACCATACCCGGATCCAAACCTGTTTAGGTTGGGTCTGGGTCCAGGGTAAAATTTTAGGGCCCCCATTGTGTCTAGGTGTTTTTATCATCTCTATACTGGGGTTAGTATAATCGGCTACTTTCTCTCTTAGAAAGGGGAAATGGAAAAAAAAGAACAATAATTACTTATCAATATTAAGTGTGAATGTTGTCATTATTAACTTAGAGCAACATTTAGTTTTTGAATTTTACTAGATGTGACAAATGTAGGAAATTAGTATTATAAGTTGGAAGTTTATCTTTTAAGATTTTAGATGATTCTTTCATCTAAAATTAATCATTGAAATTTATTATGGAAATTTTTATGATGAGAGACTTGTTTGGCCAGTTTCAAACCAATTGAGGTTGTGACCCTATCTCTCACTTGCCATGTCTGATTTGAACATTTGATTCCAATTTCTGAATTTTGATTGTGATTATTTGTTGGTTTTTAGTTTTATCTAACCTATTTAACTTATCAATCATCAAACTTATCTATCTATGAAATGTCACCAAACAAAGATCATATTAGATAAATAAGGTTGGTTGGTTGATTTAGCTTTGTGAATTTATTTATGAAATATTAATAGCATTTGCTCATTGTTTTCTATCTTTGAAACTACATCTACCTTTTTAAGCATTGCTAGGTTCTCTCTGAGATCACAGTTATACAAGGCTAAGTTTAAGGGTGATTTGTCAAATCTTTTTTGGTTTAATTTTTACAGGTTGTAAGTTATTGGGCAGAAAAGGGAATATCTGGGTTTACAGTCTTTAAGTTTCGTCTTAGGAGGCTTGAAGGTCAACCAACCTTGACCACTAATCAGGTTTGTATGAGTTTCCTTTTTGTGTTCTGTTCTGTCCTGTGTCCTGTGTTTACAGTCTTCTGTTCTGTCCTGTGTCCTTATCTGTTTCTTTCCATTTCATCATGAAATATATTTATGTATTATGATTAATGATAGCTGTTGTTTTGGTTCAATGCCTATCTGAGCAATCTTTAGTAATTGGTCTTGGAGGATATATCTGTACAAGGAATTACAATGGAACAAACATTGTAGTAATGTTAGGATCATTAAAATAGGTACCTAAAAAAATCAATGTTAGGATCCACTTCTCTAGTGTAGTATTTATCACCAAAACATTATAGTTATCTCGTTGAACAGCAGAAATAAAGCACAAGAGACACTTCCTGTAGGAGGATATATCTGATACAAGGAATTACAATGGAACCGACACGCACAAAACACCTAGAGACTAAGGACACTAAAATGCACATTTCTATTCTTTCCAGCATTGCCCAGATCGGCCCCATTTTCTCCCCAAAGTTGTCTCTTCTGTCATGGCCCCAGATATACCGAGTACAGTATTAATCATTCTCGCTATTCCTCTTTTATATATTTGAACTTGAGCAGATACAAGAACAATAGGCCTTATCATATATAATCATTCATAATAAACTTGTGTCATTTAACCACTAAAATGAGTCTCTTTTGCATGTAAGAACAAATTTCATACATAAGATATCTGTAAAATTACAATTTAATAATGATTTCAACTAGAATCTACGAATGAGGGGTTTGGTTGAATAAAGTGTGATAGATCATGAGGTTTGAAGAGTCTTGCTGCTATTTCTAAAATTATGTGAGTGAGGGATTTTGAGTTATTTCTGGTCGTGGCAAAGAGCCATATTACTTGTTTTTCATAAATCTTCTAGCCTTGTTGAGTATACTTGTTCATTTATAAAACAGAGTTTTGTGCAAGTTGGCACTTTTTGAGTTTACAAGTTAATTGGAGAACTCGTCAACCATGTGAGATAACGTATCACAATTCATAAAGGACTCTAAAATTATTAGAGATCCAACATTCACAAAATATTACTAGTGAGCTTTAAAATGGGTAAATGTTGAGTGTCGACAGGCCATTGGTTCACCACTCTTTTGGGTTATCAAGATGAGCATATTGCCATTGAAGTAAAAACTTATGTTGTTGGGAGAAAGGCTTAGATTGACCTTTATTTTTTTAACTTACCACCATGGAATTTTGTGGGCTTTGTTTTTCCTTGTTAGTGATTCTTGTCACATTTAGACTGCTATATTGTATTTTGGTCATATTATTTTTTTTATAGCTAATACCTAATTGATATAGTAGTTTCTTTTTGAATAGAAGTGTTCTGTTTATGTAGTTTAATATGTCCTATTTTCCTATTTAAATGTCTTGATATATTGAGATGATCCTTGTCATTTCAAGAGTGTGAAGTTCTTAATGTCATATCATAGGTCAAATTCTGTTTTTGTCCCAGTGAGTGATTTTTGTGCTGAGAATTTGTGTATGTCTTATGGACCTTCCTGTTGTTTCAATGAAGCAGCGAATGATGCTAGGTTGATATTGTTTTACTGTGATGACAGGTTCATTTCACTAATGGACGTGTCCCTCAGTCTGTTGCTGAAATTCGAGGGTAATTGATGCCACCATAAAATGCTTATTCATATGGTTTGTCATGAATGTTATGGCCTGAATCCTTGATATTCTTTGCTGTAGACTTGTGTGTAAGGACATCGCAGAGGGTCAAGAAAATATCCCAATTCCTGCCACTAATTTGGTTGATGATCCCCCTGTCGCTCCCACAGGCAAGTTGAATTCAGTTTTACTGTATTACATTTTCTGATGATTATTCATATGGCCACGTAGCTACAGAAATCATAATTTAATGCTTGCTTAAATTTGATCTTAGTTTCAACCTCATTGAGTGCTATATGTTATTTCAGTTTCTGCTATTTAACATATTGCCCATATTTCAATTATCCCAAGCTTCATCTTAACAATTTTCCAAACTTCATGAAGTAATTTATTCAACCAAATAAGCTTGCATTTAATATTTATGGCTCTTTTGGCCCATTTCCAATATTTGCTTTTTTTTTTTTT